>JAPSES010000115.1:465568-477487 GCA_029822895.1 Maxillicosta whitleyi
TCAAATTTTTCGCCAGACCGGACATGTGTGCCAAATTTGGTGAGTTTTTGAGCATGTTTAGGGGGTCAAAATCCACTGAAAGTGGGCATAGTATAATAATATAAAAACGAACTAAATACAATAGGGCCTTTGCTGCAGGGCAAAGGTCACGGTCACACACAGCATGTGTGTGTCAGAGTGACCTTCACCCTTCAGGCTCGGTCCCTAATTAAATGATATGCAGTGCAGCAACGCGTGTAATACCATAAGTTGACAGCAGGGGCAATACTCATATAATGTAGTTTAATTTAATAGCTGTTATAGTAACAGAAGTGGAAGATCAAATATGGCAGGTGAGGAGTTAAAACTCTGTGCGACACATTCTCGTTCATATGACAGTTTCAGTGCCTTCCACTCAAATAAAACAGCAAGGAAAGAGTAACGGGAAAGAAAGGACATGAGAATACACTCTTCTTCAGTAGACATTTTGACCTGAATATCACCTGTCTGACACCTGTCATGTACCTGACTCTGCCGCCCCCTATTGCATAAGAAACGTATTGCGTCTCAGGCATCGCCGGCTCGATCACATGGACGGCCTTAATCTGCTTATACACAGAGGCTCACAAACAGGAAGTGCAGAACAATATTCATTTTCATTATGTATAATGTAATGTAACCCATGCGTCACTCTGACTCAGAATGAATTCATAACTGACAGAATTCCTAAGTCCATGAGTGGAAATCCATACAAGCACTTTTTTCCTGGTTTATTGGTCCTTCAGTGCCGCAGACAGTGGAATGCAGAATGCTCAGACTCACATTTATGCTATGTTCGTCTTCAATGAGCGCTGGTATGCCTTGTGATGCAAATTTCCCATCCGCCACATCACAGCTGAGGTGCCACAGAGCTCTGTCCAGGAGCCACGCTGGTTTCAGATGAGGAGAGTTGACCAGGTTGTACCCACATTCAGGATGCAGTTGGATCCAGTCACTGTCGGCAGCTGGAGCGAGACGAATGACAAAGGTAAAGAAAGAAGGCACTTTTCAGTTCACATTCTACATATGAAATGTATTTATTTAATTTTACTTTACTAGAAATGTGTTATATTTAACCCATAAAGATCAAAACAGTCACAGAAAAATAAAACCATCTACTGATCTAAACTGTTTAATTCCTGCTGATCCATTAATTCTATCAATAATGTCAACAATTAGTGTCAAATACAGTTCATCTGTACATGGTCATCAGATATGACCATATTTGGACATTGAGAGGCTCCATAGTTACCATGGAAACACTGTCATCTTCTCCAAGATTTTTTCCTCAGTAAAACTCATGGAGTTGGATCAGAACCAGTGGATCAGAACCAGTGGATGGACACACTGGGTTTATGTTCAGTTCATGTTTCTTCAGTTTGATCAGTTTTTATAGAATAAACATCAACTTTAATCTGACTTTAATGAACATCTACAGGATCAGAGAATTTAATATCCAAAAGCCCTGATTTTCACTGGGAAAAAAAATGCAAAATACAGAGGATAATATGAAAATAAATGGTGAGAAAACACGTAGGAAAACTTTAATACAGAAAAAAAATATTTGGAAAGTACCACAAAAGTAACGCAGGGAGTTTATGGGTTAAAATATTAAAGTTAAATATATGTTGTTTGTTTATAAAGTTTTGAAAATAAAAACACCTTTGGCACAGGAAGACATTTTACTTTTTTTTTTTCAGTCAAAAATGCTGAAGCCAGAGTTGGGGGTACTCTGTTTCAGGGGGTACTCCACTGTAAAATGTTTGACAGTCACTGATGGAGACGATGGACCTCGTTTCCTTAAGTTAAATCCTGGTAAAATGCACCACACTGGCATGAGCGGTCTGTCTACATGACCTCCTGCACGAATGAACACTAAATGTCAAGGAGAAAGCAACAGCACAGCTGCTGGATGGAAACACAGACAGCTGGGACGCTTCCAGCACAACAACACTGTCCCCGTCCCTATGGTGCTGGACGGGTAAAAATAGGAAGCTACTGTGAAAGCTAATGCTGCCTTCAGGTGCTGTCGGAAAAATGAGCTTTTGCACTGGAAAATCCAAAATTACCAGTGAGTTGTGTTCAAGTGCTTTAGTCAGTGTGGTAAAATGAAACACAATTTATGATGAGGTGATAGTTGAGTAAAAGTTTTGGAAGTGTTCATTCATCTACTACTGTTTTTGTAAATTATGTTTTTTATAAATGTGTAAAAATCAGCAGCGAACAGAATCAGAATGTTAATAAAAGCATCACTTTATAATTTCATATGATATCTGTCCATTGTTGAAGCTCTTTCTCTCTCGCTCAATAACAATATGTTTGAAAAAGTAAAAGCATCATTTATCGTTCACCATGAGTCTCCATCATGTTGAAAGGGTTAAAGGTTATTTTCATCTCATGGATTACATGTTTTTATCAGTTCTCCAGTGGAAAAAACAACACGAGTTTGTGGGAATTTTTACGTTTGTGACTAGTATTTAACATAATTCCCATAACACATGAAGGCAGCATTAACTTCACAATGAAAGAAAAAAAAAACAAACCTTAAAACTGCACAAAGTATGAAATCTAGTTTATTACCATGTACATATACATATATGTATCTATATATCATTTTCCTTATTTCCTAGAAGTGTGGTTGGCTATATGTACAAGTTATTATTATTCATTTACTTGTTTACTTTACATTACATCCTTTTCTTTTTTTACATATGTGTTTCATGGACATTTATACGTGTAGATAAATGTGAGTGTGTGTATTAGTAAAAGTAAATACATTTGTTTACTTGTACAATCTTTATTTCTATTCATGTTATTGTTCTGTAAAAGTAGGATGACCATGAAAAACAATGATTTTCACAAATTACTCCTGTTATGTATTCCAAAGGAAAGTCTACATTTATGATGATATTCATGCACCAAACAGTCAGAAATTCCGTTGGTTTTTCTTTCTGACAACCTTTAAAAAAACACAACAGTGTACTTTGTATTAATGATGTCGTGTGTAAAATGACATAAGATTTGGATAAAAATGTGAATTGAAATAAATCTAGTTATGTTAATTAAGCAATAAAATGCTGTGAAAACTAATTGTAAAAAACATATGGGTAAACTAAAACTTTAATACTAACTACAGCGTTATTACACAACATAATAGTCACACGTAGGACTATGAGTGACAGAAATATGAATACAATAAGTTATAGTGATAATATGTTCTTTTCATATAATGGAACTAAATATGTGAAATCTTCAGAACGAGGAGATGATTCAAACCCTTATTTTCCATAGATATAGAAACAAAGAAGAGGAGTACAGCAGTGATGCTTATTATGGGATGTTATGACCTGTTCTGTCGTTCAGTGCTATAATAACTGAGCTGTTGTTTTTTCTGGACCGTGGACATTAGTCACATGACTTTGTTGCAGGACGACCACTGCTTTTAGGACATGAATGTTCTAACAGACACAGTCCAACAGTTGGACACTGACTTTTGTTCTAGGTTACCTTTAAGTGTGTAACCTGTCTGTGCCTTCCTCCTGTATCCCTGCTTCTGTTCTAAATAACCTCCATCGCCGTGGCGCTGCAGAGCGGTACTGCACCTGTGTGGTTATAGACCACGTCGGTGATGAACGCCATGTTCCACTGTTTCCTCAGCGTGTCGCCCACTGCAGCCACATCTGTCCATGTGCACGCCTTTCCATCAGGGCAGAGGTCAGGGTTGAGCTGCAGCTGATCCGCCACAGAGTAACAGGAGCCCGACGCACCCAGCCTCTGCAGGGGGGTCACGTGGATCATGTTAAAACCTACAGAGGAAAAAGAATCAGCAACAAAGCAGAAGTGTCAAAGTGTTCAGTAGTTCAGGTCCCACACGTTGTCAGACGGGGAAAATAATAGAACAGCGACCAAAGAATCAGTGTTTGTAAACAGGTCTGACGTCACCGTCACCACCAGTGACTGAAGATGTGTTGATAAAAGCCCAGGACAGACCAGGTCTGATCTAATGAGGGTTTGGGGGAGTGTTCACACATAACATTATTTATTCTAGTTCTTGTCTTCCAGTTCAATTTAAAGGCCTTTTCAGCTTTAGTTCAGATCATCCATAGAACACAAGACAAGCATTGGAAGGATTTGACAGTGATCCAAACCAAAACCCCACAAACAGCGTTCAGATTATCGGAACACTTTAGACCCGAGTTTACCAACTAAACCATCTGACTTGCACATTAAACAGGCACCTTATAAACAACCCAACATTCAACTAGTTTCATTCTGTTAGACCGTCTTATTTATGTTACTTTACTTCCATATTTACTTGTTTCAAATCACTTAATTGTGATTTAGTTTCTCTGTTCAATAGTTTCCTTAGTTGCTATAGTTTTGTTTTTAATCATTAAATTGTTACTTATTTATGAATTGTTATCATTTCCTTCTCATTTGCCTTGTTTGTCATTTCAAGTATTTCAGTCATATTGTAATTACTATTTGTTTTACTTTAAGGAGGGCCGCCTGTATAAGACTAATAGGCTTCTCCCTTCTCCTGCAGTGTTTTTTTTTTTTATTTACTTCACTTTTGTACTTTATATTTTGTGCAAAATAAATAAATAAATAAAACCCTAACCCTCCTGATGAGATGAGCAGTGACCTTTAACCTCTAACACTGACTGCTGTTTTATATTAGCTCTGTTGGATTTAATAAAGATAGAACTGGAAACAGATTGGTCTGACTATTATGGTCTGTTACTATATGGACAATTTGAGCCTTTACTTAGCATCTGATGAAATTTTAATTATGGCACTTTTTTATTTTAAAGTATACATTTACATAAACATGCACTTATACATGAATAACCACACAGACACAAGATAAAAATAATAACAAACAAATTATACAACAAACTTACAAACCTATTAAACCCCAAAAACAGAAACACACACACACACACACAAGATAAATAATATTATCAAGTCCTCTTTAAAATGCTCAGATTAAGAGTTAATATAATTTATACCAACAACACATTTCTCTGTCAGAAGGACACTTGTTGACATTATTGACTAAACTAATTCATTTGCCCAAAGCTTTTTCTTCACTATTTGCCCGTCGTATGATTTTCTTTAAGTGGAAGGAACCTTTGCCATCCACTTTTGTGCAACGAGTGCATGATTTACTTTTCTTTTTAAAGTTGGAAAACATTACGTTTTCTGTTCATGGACAAATTAATTATGGCAGTTTTGATATTATTTCACATATTTAATTCAACTTCATGTCAAGTTTTGCTGGAACAGGGTATTTTATCCATTTGTGTAAGTAAATAATGCTGATGTTCTTTTCTTTTTTTATCTATTACCGGACTTATTTTGGCATTTTTACCACATATACATCTTTTAAGTAACTCATCAGTATTCTTTCCATATCACAGTACTTATGAATACCAACCAAAACATGTTTGAGAAGTGACTTTAGGTTCGATCACCCCTCAATGCCAGAACCTAACTTGTACATGAATAAACGTCCATTCCTTACCGCTGTCCTTAGCAGCTCTGAGCTTGTGGATCCATTTGTCCAGTGGGCCCAAGAACTGAGCCTGGTATGTGTGACAGCTGATCCAGTCCAGTGGGAGGATGTCAGCACCGAGCCCGAGCCTGAGCACAGGATCTACCACAATAAAAGCACCGCTAACCTTCTGTTTATCCCTGCACACAATAAAAGACACACATAGAAGGACGTATGCAACACCTTTAAAAGACTCAGTTGAAAGCACAAAGTGTCACAAAATACAACTAAACACAGAATAGAAAAGGGCAAGAGGAGTCCTGTTGTCATGGTAACAAGTGATGCAAATATCCCAAGAATACGTCCACAGAATCCGAGAACCAAATCTAATCGAAGGTTTAATGCAGAGGGTGAAGTAGGAGCTACGTCCACGCCGGAGTCTCCAGTGTGACTGATGCGGACACACCAACGTGTCCAAAGCAGATTTCAGAGCCTGTGTGTAGAGGATGTGCGGGGGGGCTGTCGTCAGCGTCCACACCGGGGGGGCCTTCTCAGATGGACACAGACGAGGAATGTCATGTGTTTTTGGACAAAAGGGTTTTCTGAAGAACAGGACGTCACATGTAGAAGCTCAAATGGAGACGACGGCGGCCACCTTCGGTTCGAGGCCTGGACTTCAGAACATCTGGAACTGGACGAGTCCACAGCACGAGTCAACGATGGCGTCATGCACTTTTTTACTTCACTGCTGATAACTCCAAAGTTTGTCAGCCGTTGGAACCGTCCTGCACAAAATGAACTCTGACTTTAAAAAAAGTTAAACAGTATTTCATTAATGCTGCAATATGTTGAATATTAAACTGGACATTTCTTTAACAAACTGTCAATCATTTTAGGTCTTGTGCACCAAATGTTCTGGTTAAAAGGGAAATAAAATGTGTTTTTTTGCAGTAATAAAACACTGTTTACAATTGAGCTATTGAGGTTTTTTTTGCAGTTCATAATCTGACTAGTCCTTAGGCTTCATATCATTTTGCACATTCTCATTTGGAACGTTTGAACTCGTCTTAGACCTTACAGTTCCATTTCAGCACGTCTGTCTGTCCAAGTCCAGTGGATAACCAATAGAAGCTGATGTAATGTATGGCCTTTAGTGATGAGCACTTCAGTTAGAAGACCAAACACATGCAGGGTTCATTTATGCTGCTTGAACAAAACTCTGAATTGGACAAAGTCAACTTCGGTGTTTCTATGGTAGAGATTTATGGTCTGTCCAGATCAAGTTGGAGCAACTTATCTGACAGTTTAATGATGCCCTTTCATTTGAAATTCCACATAATAATAATAATAATAATAATAATACTTAAACTAATGAAAGGACACGGCCCACATGAGGCAAGCAAAAGAGAAAATCTTTTTGAAACTTTTTGCACTGACGTTCTTCTGTTAAAATATGGTGGATTTTTTGTGGTCCATCACTGACCCCTGTGGAACACACGTGCAATAGTAGGACCCAAAACCTACCCACAACAGAAGAAGTACTGGTAGGATCCAGCCAACAACAACTCCAGCTGACAGTACTTATCGTAGTCATCCTTGCACCCGTTTGGATAAATCCACTCCAAAGGATGAAAGTGAAGGTGATCAAATCTGTGGCCTTTGGCGGGGTAGTTGGTGTAGATTTGAACTTCCTTCCCCTGTAGTGTGGGACCAAGACGGAACTGCAGCTCAAAGCCTGAAGGGACAGAAGTAATGAGCACCACTGGATCAGCCTACTGCCCACCAGTCCAAATTCAGGGCAAAGAATATGAACGAATAGGAAATCACAAACACAGACGGACAGACGGACACACAGACAAACGGGTCTGGTCCAACCTCTGGGATGAAATTTGTGAAATGCAAAAATGACACTTAGGACATGAACACTCCTTTTAGTTCAGGTTCCACATTCAGCCCAATATGATGTAAAAGGGATCAGACCAGTCAAATACTCCGATTACATTATGACAATGTTTGATGTAATCGTACCATTATGGCTCTAGACAACAGTACAAACATCTTTCACTGCTTCTGGTGCCAAAGTGTCATGAAACACTGGAACCCCCTGGACAGTGTTCAGTGGAACCCCCTGGATAGTGTTCAGTGGAACCCCTGGACAATGTTCAGTGGAACCCCCTGGACAGTGTTCAGTGGAACCCCTGGACAGTGTTCAGTGGAACCCCTGGACAATGTTCACTGGAACCCCCTGGACAGTGTTAAGTGGAACCCCCTGGACATTGTTCAGTGGAACCCCCTGGACATTGTTCAGTACAACCCCCTGGACAATGTCCAGTGGAACCCCTGGACAGTGTTCAGTGGAACCCCCTGGACAGTGTTCACCTTGTCCAACTTGATAAGGTACAGTCTGAACACAGTTTTTCTTCAGGTCCAAATAAGTGTGTACAGTGTACAGGCTGTTTGACACCTGGACAGTGTTAAAACAGTGTGAGCTACAGATAGCTGTTCTTCTGCAGAGTAACTGTCCAACACTTCCTGTGGAACGCAGACATGTCACATGTCTTGTTACTGTAGAACAGCATGTCCGGAACAGCATGACACGGAAGATGCTGCATTTATGGTCTTACCTTGTTCCAGGCGGAAAACAGACTGCTTTTGCCTTTCCATGTCACAGAGCAGCAGCAGTAGAAGGGGGTCCTACTGTGTCAAATGGCCTCCAACATGCGTCTCTGCTCTATTTAGGCTGCAGCCCTCATGAAGGGAGGGAGACACATATCTGAGTAACATGAGACGGCTCCGCTGAAACAGCCTCCAAACACTGGTGATTAAAGACCTACCTATAAAGATGAGCCATTTTTCTTCTTTATATTTATTCACACAGGAGTAATTGTTTTGCACTTCTGTAACGTTTCATTACTATCAATTTAAAATCATTTCAAATCAAAGCTAATTTCTAAATTTGTACTTTCACAATTTAATCTCACTGCAGGTACCTGCAATCTACCCATGGGCGGGATTTATCCTAGTTACAGGTCATTTATTTATTTCATTACACATTCAACAGATTGACATTAGTCTAACCCTAGCCCACACATGTTACAAACACATGTGTTCACCTCACACAATAACCCCTGCTCCCCCCAGAGTCTGAACATTCTTTTAGGCTCTTTCTCAAGGTGAGCTTATTTCTTATTTCTAGTACTTTTTTCTTTGCAATTATTTGAAAAATCTAGTATGTGTTTGTGTTCGGTACATTATAACCTAAGCAAGTCTATGACACAATGAACCGGGCCATGCCAAATACATTTTTGTCACCGGTGAACAACTCATAAAATGTACAGAACACCTTAAAAGATTAAATGTCCAGACCATGTAGTGGAAAAACTGATTTTAAGGCGGACTGGACCACAACAATGAACATGGGGGGTCAACGAGGACTGTATTTAAAGTTAAAAACACACACAAACCACAGTACCGCTTTAGTAATATGAACATTTTAGCGGACTTAATTACGTTTTTACTACGTTTCAAAGCGATTTAATAATGTTCTAAATATACGACTTACCTGACAGCGAAGAGGTGCCACTGTGGGGAAAACGGGGTGACCCACCCCGGTCTGCAGGGGCACGACCAAGCTCGTGAATGACTTCAAGGTAAGATGAGCAATGAGAAACTTTACTATGAAACAGTCAGAAATATTGTTATCGGTTATTTGTGTAATGAGAACAAAATCAGCCAACAATGAAAAAAAATCACGTTATTTTATGAAGACAGTCTGAATCATATCTTTAGAAAAAGTCGCTAGCAGTAAGCCCAATGAGCCTCGTCAAGCTAGCTTAGACGAACAGTAGCACCCCAAAAAAAGTGGAACTTTTCTCACAACTTCTTCTTTTACGTGTATTCCAGCTTCAGTTATTTTCAGAATCAGTTCTTCGGCGGACAAACTTGACAAAGCACGAGAACAGTCTGCCATTTTTCGTGAAAAACAAAATTGCTGCTGTGACATCATGTGAAGCCCATAACTCAGTTTCCAAGCCTCCACCTGGAACAGTGACCCCTGGTGAGTCTGATCATGGTTATTAAAGGTACACTTACATGTTAGAAAACATGAGCTTACCTTTGAAAATGATGTCAGAGGCCTCCTGTGAGGAGGAGAACTTCCTCTGCATGCTATTTCCAAACGCAGTGACATCGAGTGGAGCTTTTTAGTATAATGTACCTCAACCAGTGGTAGAAATGGAGCTGAAACAGATGGAATTAAGTCAAACATGTTTTTCAGTCAGATATAGTGAGTCAGAATATGCTCTACCATATGGTCAAGCAGAACGTTAAAGGGTTAAAGGTAATTTCTGTGTCTTACATTATTGATTTACATACATGTAGTTACAAAAGTGCCACCCTGATTTCTTTGTGCTACTTCTGTCATTTAAATTTATAGAAATTAATCAAGTAGAAACACCTTCACAATCCCAAAGTTTTCAATAAAATTTAACATCTAAACAAAATCATGATTGAATTCAATCCGTCAAACCAGGATTATTATTAATACAAATGTTAAAACACTTTACATCATCACTCAGTTTGGTGAGTGACAAAACCAAAACAGCCGATAGCTGCTTTCCTTATTGAAGAGTCAGCAACAACACTATCTATTAGAGTTAACAACACTGTATAAATGATATCATGTTTAAATTAAATGTGGAACAGTCTGCTCCAACACCATCTGTGTTCTCCCCATCACAGAGTAGACATGGAACAAGGCTTTTATGACAAACCTGTCTCTGTGTCCTGGATGGAAACACACACGGACACTTTTGGACAAAAGCTGTGGAACTCCATCTTCCTTCTACCTCATCAGTATGTAATTATGAACTAAATCAAAGATGCTTTATTCAAAACTATGCACCGATATGATCCTTCAAAAGCTCATATCTGTACTTTTTTTCCTCAACATGAGTAACATTTGTATATTCTGTGGCTGTGAGGGTGAAACTATTGAACTATTGTGTTTGTTGATTGTTTTCATGTTATTTCCTTTTGGTTTCGCTAACAAAAATACATTATATCTCCCAAAATATTAAAAAATTGTCTTCCTGAGCAAATATGAAATTCTTCTTATAGTCACTGATCCAAATTTATCGGCTAATGAAACAAAAATACCCTCCGTCTATAAATGCAAAATAACAGATCTGAAAACGTATTGGAAAAGAAAAGAAAAACAATAAATTAATCAAAACAACTAAATTATATTATGAGTTTGATTCTAATGTGTAGGCTAGCAGAGTGTTGTTTTGTTATTTTCTTGTTGTTTGTCCTTGTATTATATTTCTGTTAAGATTGTATATCAAGAATTATTAATAAAAGTCATTTAAAACTATAAACATTTCTAAAAAAAAAAACAAAAAAAAAACTCTTCCTACAGGAGAATACAACAGTCAGCAACTAGTGGCAGATATGTATTATTGTAGAGGTAAGGTTGAGCAAGAAAGAAAAGAACACAGGGTTTTGTTTTTTCAACTTTACTAAACAAACTCTAGCTATACATTTAAAAAAATTCACAAGGAAATGGTTTCTTTTTTGAAACTGCCCTCTCAACACTAAAGTTATACAGAACCATACTAGTATGAATGAGTTTATTTTTGGTTTGTATACATTGTACAATAATTGTAACAAACAAAAATCAAAAAAAGTATATTCTAGAAGCAAAAGCCTGCTTTTTTGCCTCCTTTGCGCCCAATACATCGCTTACATCAAATTAAATGTGTAGAGCATCAAGCATTCACACTATCAGTAGCGGTTCTAGGGGCGGGCACACCAGACAGCCGCCCGGGGGACATCTATTTTCCATAACGTATGGGGTGGCACGAGCTCTTATAAAAAAAAAAAAAAAAAAATTATAGGCGCCACAAAACAGTTTTCTGTTGTGAATATCATCTGTTTGAGAAATTGGCAAATTGATGCCCCCTGCAGCTGCAGGCGCCCCTAGAAGTTGCATACATCATGCCCCATTCACACCAAAAAGCCAAGCGTTCACATTGCGCACGCGTTTTTGTCCGATCTTGTCCGGAAAAGTTTCAAATGCATGAAAACAGATGAGTCCTTTCACACAGACCGCGCGGCTTCCGCTCGAAATCGGTTGAGATCTTTAAAATAGAATTCGAGTCTATTGAAAGCAATGGCATAGACACTTTTTGAGGGGTGTACCACTGAAATGAAAGGCATAAACACACATTTCATGTCCACTACATTATCTGTTTACATTTAGAACGTCTGTATGTCCACAGAAGATGCATCATATATGTCACGACTGAACACAAGCCCCAAGTGCAGAGAATGAACACTGACAGCAGCTACAATTAAACAGTTTATTTAAATATTTCAGAATAAACACTGACAGCAGCTACAAT
>JAPSES010000115.1:510251-524146 GCA_029822895.1 Maxillicosta whitleyi
TAAAGAATCCTTTAAAACATTCCTGGATCCAGACAGTGATCCGGATCAGCTCCAAAATGGAATCATCTGTTCTTTGTGTCAGAGCGAACATTTACTGAACATTTCATTAAAATCCGTTCAGAACTTTTTACAAACTAACAAACCCTGGCAAAAACAGAACTAGGATCACAATACGATATATCACGATACGGTTCAAAAGGCCATTTTTTTGTTTGTTTGAGTTTCAGATCCTGCTCAAATGTTCATATTCTATTAGTTCATAACATTATTTTTGTCCCAACAAATGAACAAACATCACCAGTAAAGTGTTTTTAGGATGCTTCAAATAACCATTAATTAATAAAACGGTGTTAAATAATAATAAATAAAATATAAACAAAACAAAAATTAACCTCCGCCATATCTGCATTTGAATAAACACCTAAAAATATCAATACACTACTTTTTTTATATCGATGCAGTATGGTGAAATGAAATATCGCGATATTTTACACCCTTAATTATGGGTACGCTGTTGGAAAGAAAGTGGCGTGTACATAATGACACTGAATCTTTCCATTATTGGACTGTTCTGATCTACTTTAGATCGTATTGTTCTGTATGTGGAACCTGAACTAAAACGAATTTTAACGTCATCGGTCATTAATATCGTCAGTGTCTTTTTTTTTTTTTTTCACTGCACAAATTCATCCCATGGGCCGGATCTATGGCATCAATGTTGTGCCTGAGATATTGAGTAGCAAAAAACAAAATCCAAGAACCAAACCACAAAATCATAGCGGCTAAACCTTAAATCTGCGCCCAGGAAATCAAATTGTGCAAAGTCGAGCCCTGTGACGCCGTCCTGTCGATTCGTTAACAACCTCCGCTTTTCAATTGGTTTCTCTCGGTTACACTTTTGTTTTCTTTTGCATCTGTAAGAGGGTGGGGGCATTTCCAGATGCTGGGGGCGGGATGTAGTAGCTCATTGGCTACTGACCGACACTGCATTGGAAAGTACAGTAGTCAAGTATTTTTACTTTGTTACTATACGACACTGTTATGATGTTATTATTTTACGTGAGATGACGTTCGTTCTGTTTGTGGAACCTGAACTACAACGAGTTTCACCCTGTTTCAAACAGTTCGTTTCCTTATGCAACGTCCAGAGGTTTTAATAAACAGTAAAATGTAAAAAGATTTAAAAAAAAAAAAAAAAAAATGATTTGTCCTTTAAAAAGTATAAACTGTAAAGAAATTGAATTATTGTTCATGAAAATGAAATAACATTGACGCTGATAATGAACTGAATGTTTTTGTGTGTAAACTCAACCAACCTTTTATAGTGAAAAAAATATAATGTTTTGTAATGAAAACGTGTGTAAATGATGAGCTGAAGCGTTGCATTGTTTAAAAAAAAAAGAAAAAAAAAAGGTACTTTTCTTTTAAAAAACAGACACGTCTGGAGTTGCGTGCGTTACCGAGGTGACGGAGGTCATCGGTGGTGAGTTGGCAGCTGCTGAGGCGGAGCTCCAGGATGATTGACGGCTGCAGAGTGTCCAGCAGCAACGGCAGGCGACCGCCGACCACTTTACACCAGGAGATGTCGACGCTGCGGAGGTACGGCGCCGCCAGAGCTGGAACACAAGCAGAGCAGCGTCACCAGTGTTTCAGAACTCCATGTTTACGGAGAACCTGTCGTCTGTTCAAACTCCATCTGTAACAAACACAGTCACAGATAAAAACATGGTACAACAGCTTTTATTGGCCTTTACTGTGAGACACACAATGCATTATGGGACGTGGATGCCCAGATGTGAACGTGGATTTGGTAATGACTGTAAATTTGTTTAAAGCTTAAAATACCAACTTCATTTCTGTGCAGATTTATATTTACACTCATGAAAATATTTACAATAATAAGTGGCTTTATTAAGAGATGGACAGATTTACATGCATTAAAGGAGGAGGAGGAAGGAAAGTGAAGGAGGAAGAGAAGAACAAAGATAAAGATGAGGAAGGGGGAAGACAGGAGGAGGTAAAAAAAAAAAGAAGAGGAGGGGAAGGAAGAAGAATATAAAAATGAGGAAGAGGAGGAAGAGCAGGAAGAAGATAAAGAGGAGGAGGAGGAAGAGAAAGTGAAGGAGGAAGAGAAGAAAGGTAAAGATGAGACAGAGAAGCTGGAAGAAGATAAAGAGGAGGAGGAAGAAGAGGAGGAAGAGAAGTAAGATAAAGAGGAGGAAGAGGAGGTGGGGGGCGGGAAGACGATAAAGATGAGGAGAATGAAAAAAGGGAGAGGAGGAGGAAGAGAATAAAGAAGATAAAGATGAGGGGAGGAAGAGGATGAAAAACAAAAGGAGAGAGAAGAGGAAGATAAAGAGGAGAAAAACAAGATGGCGGACGAGGAAAAGATAAAAAGGTGGAGGAAGAGGATGATGAGGAGGAGAGGGAAGAGGTGGAGGAAAAGAGGTAGAGAAGAAAAACCACGAGGAGGAGGAGGAGGAGGAGGTGAAGCCAACACCCAGACATTGTGTTAAAGCCTGACGATGACACGTTCCATCATCTGCTCTTGTTTTCATTCATTCGTGTTCATCTGTCGTGGGTGAACGTTGTCGATAAAGCTCTATTTGTATAAAACATGGAGAACCACCTGGGAGGGGCCGTCCCAAACCGTCACGCTTAAACATCATCTATTTCACCCAACACTGAACAAAAGCACTACAACAGAACTTGGATACCGAGCGCCGTGTACGACTCCTGGTTCAGGCTGCAGCTGTTGAACGGCAAACGCCTCATCTGAGTCAGAGGGAGGGCGGAGACCAGCGAGTGGACCACGCCCCCAGCCTCTTTATTGGACGACACATCGAGCTCCGTCAGCGCCACCAGAGAGGGAAGCGCCTGGACTGGAGACAACGACAGCATTTAGAGAGACAACAGATCAACTGGTTTCTGAAGTGACTGTTTTTGGATAAAAGGGGTGGAGCTACAGGTTAAGACGTGAGCTAATGACGAGCATAATCAACAAGGTGGACAGAAGCGTCGACAAACTGAACAAAATAATCATCAAATCGAACCAAATAGTGATCAAACTCAAACAAAATGAACAAGGTAATGAATGGATTGAACAAAAAACACCAACAGACTGAACAAAAATCAACCAAATAACAGATGAAATGACCAAAGCAATCAACAAAATGAACAGAAAAATCTACAAATTGAATAAAAATGACCAAAATGATCAACAAATCAGACAAAATAATTGTCAAACTCAAAGTTCAAAATATCAAACTCTAAATAATGAACAAAACGAACAAAAACATTAACAGACTAAACAAAAAAGAACACAGTAACAGACAAAATGACCAAAGTAATCAACGAAATTAACAGAATAATCTACAAATGGAATAAAAATGACCAAAATCCTCAATAAATTGAACAAAATAATGAACAAACTGAACAAAAAAATTATCAAAATAACAAATGAAATAATCAAAATAACCAACAGAAACATTAACAAACTGGACAAAAATGAGCAAAATCATCATCATTTTTGTGTGTGAACATACATACATACATACATATATACATATATATATATATATATATATATACACATGTTTGACCACTAGGACACTGAGCCAAAAAGTCGTCATTTTTTTCCTGGTTAAATAAAAGTTCATGATAAATATTACACTTTAGAACATGTTAAATGACCCCTGACCTAAAGGATCTGACAAACATTAAATGACAAACAGAAGACTCACTTTCAAAGAAATAACACTGACAGCGCTCCTCATCCCTCTGATGCTAAGCTAACGCTAACAGTAAAACTTTTTATTATGAGATCATGTTGCTAATAACTTCGTATGTTAATTTATCTGTTTCCGCGGCGTCCGGACTCACCCAGAGCCTCCAGGTCGGCACGCGTCAGACTGCACAGGTGGAGGTCGAGGCTCTCCAGGTGTGTGAGGTGAGCCAGGTGGGGGCTGAGGTGGTCCAGTCCTCCAGACAGGCCTTTGTTACAGGACAAGTCCACATGTCGTAAAGAGGGGAGGCGCCGGAGCGAACCACCTGGAACCCACAACAGGGGGGTGCATTTAACCCCCAAAAACACACCTGACACTGTTCCACTGTTCACTGCTGGGCCTGACATCTGCTCAGAGGCTACCGTCCACTGACCCTACAGTTGCATTGCATTATGGGATATTTATCCAGGCAAAGTGTCCATAGACTCCATACTGTAATATTAACCCTCAGAGGTCAGTTTAATGAAGTCCCCTCGAGAGGCATTCAGGAAAGAAAGGTCCAAAAAAAGTCTGTGTGTGTGTGTGTGTGTGTGTGTCTGTGTGTGTGTGTGTGTGTCTGTGTGTGTGTCTGTGTGTGTGTGTGTATCTTTCTGTCCGTCCGTCTAACACATGGTCCTTCATTGTGATAGTTGACTGTGTTGTTGTTGTTGTTGTTGTTGTTGTTGTTGTGAGCAGATGTGACTGTTTATCGATAATGTTAGTGCAATAAAAGCCACGTGTAAAAATGTAAAACAGATGAATTTAGTAGATTTATTATTAATTAAAACTTTTCATATATTTGTTCATGATGCCATAAAAATGTTGACGTTGATGATTGTTGAGGAAAGATGAGGAAACAGCAGAAGTACTGATATGGTGTGGGCGTGTCCTACCGAGGACGTGGAGGCGGTCTTTGGTCAGCCCGCAACCCTGAAGGCGCAGCGTGGAGAGGGCGGAGGCGTGGCCGAGGGCGGCGGCCAGTTCTTCGAATCCACCGCTGGACACTTCCTGTGTGAGCTGAGGGTTACAGGACACGTCCAGGACACAGAGTCTGGACAGAGACGACACTGCGGAACCTGAAGGACACGAACACCACCATCATAGACTGTCCAGTGGAATTATGGGAAATGTAGGAAACTATGACCTGAGCTAAGTCTACACCGTATGTAGTTAAGGGTGATGAATCCAAAACCATACCCAACGCTGCGGCATCAGCTGCAGTGAGATGACACGCCACCAGGTGGAGCTCCGTCACAGCTGGGCTCAGTTTACCCAGAAGGCATTGCAGCCCGTCCCCGCCGATGGCAGCGTTCCAGGACAAATCAAGAATCTCCAGTAGCGGAATGAAAGTGAGAGCCTCCCCTACAAAAACACACAGAGATGAGAAGAGGAGGACAAAGAAGAGGAGGAGGAGGAAGAGGAAGAGGAAGAACCAGAGGAGGAGGAAAACACCACAAACTGAACTTCAACACAACTTTCTTCCACTTTTTCCGGTTTCCATGGCGCCTGTTTCACATCGGAAAATAATGATGGAAAAACAGTCTCTCCTTGACTTAATCTTTTTATTGCTGTTTTTTTTTTCCTAATTGGTGTGTTTTTTGTTTGTTTGTTTTCTAATTGGTGTGTTTTTTGTTTGTTTGTTTTCTAATTGGTGTGTTTTTTTTGTTTGTTTTTTTTGGCCTCACCCAGAGCAACAATGTCCTCGGAGCTGAGTCTGCAGCCGCTCAGACCCAGAGACCGGATCCCACCAACCAGGTTCAGGTGGGACGTCAACGCCCGCAGACTTCCACCAATCAGCTCATTCCATGACAGGTCCACCTCCTCCAGGTGAGGGAGGAACTGCAGGAGAGAGGCTGGAGGAGGAGGAAACAGTTTATTTGATTATTTAATTTTTTTTACTTTTAGTTAATTTTATGTTTGAATCATAGCATTGAAATTAAACTAATTCTGTTGAATGAACCTGTATTTAAATGATTATTTATTTATTTATTTATTATTATTTATATTTATTATTGTTATTTCGTTCATTTTTTTTGATAGTTTTCCTGCCTTTTCGTCGCTGAAACATTGTTTAAAGTTAATTTGAATCCCATTAATTTTTACATGTGAAGTTTCACAAAAATAAGTGAATGTGAAATAGTTTTTTTTTTACTGTTTTATAAAAGAAAAAGTTTTTTTTTATTTATTATACTATTGTCACCTCCTGTTATGATTTATTCATTTAATGTCAGATTTTGTTGAGGGTGGTGTTGGTTTTATTTTCCGCTCACCGAGCTCCATCAGGTCGGTCGCCGTCAGGTCACAGTGAGCCACGCCCATCTGCCGACTGTCAGCTGTTTTACCCAATGAGCGCAGGAAGACAGAGACCCGCCCCCAGCCCACGTCACCGCCGCTGCCGTCATCTGCAACGACGACAACACAACAATATATGCACAACGAAATAAGGCAAACACAACAGGAAATACAAAACAACAAATTATAGTCTTCAAGAAAGAACTAATGTACATAACAACTAGAATGTACGCACGTGAAACCTAGAGAAAAACATGTGAAACTTAAGGAATTATATGTGAAACTGATGATACTATGAGTGAAAAGTCCAAAACTACACAACATAAAAATCGAAACCTATAGGAATGTGAGTGAAAACTACAGAATTTTATGTAAAATTGACAGAATTATATGTGAAACAGAATTCCACATGAATTCCAAATTCACATTAAATGTGAAACAAACGCAGGTGAAGCCTCTGGACATAAAAGTGAAACCTTTGGAACTGTCTGATGTGTGGTATTTGAGGCAAAACCTGCTGAAATACATGTGAAACTCATCCAATAGAAATCAGTCAAATATTTCCTCAGGTCATGTGATCACGTTTCCACACCCACTGGGCAATGATGTGTTCAGGACAATCGGAAAAACCCAAACCCTGATGGTCCTGAATGACTCGTTGAGCAATAATACATCCAACAGACCTGGACCTGGACCTGGGACTGGACCTGGGCTCTGTCCTCGGTCCTCGGTCTCCCCGTGCTCTGGGATCCCGGTCCGGTCTGAGGTCCGGGACAGGAAGCGTCCCAGGGGCCTCCAGTCCGATGCTGAACGTTTCCTGCGGATCTGGTTCATGATCAGGTCCAGAGGAGACCGCCTCAAACTGCCACTGTCCCGCCCCCTTGGACTCTCTGGCCAATGAAAAAAGAGCACTTAAACACCTCATTTATTCAGGCCGAGGAAATACTTTAATGTAATTTTTCTGCTGTAACTTCTTCCTTTTGTTCTTTTACCAACACGTCAGCATCCTACTCTGTATGTTTGAACATATTTTGGATCATTTTTGTCTAGTTGTGTTTGTCTTTTGTGATAATAATCATTGAATCTTTATAGGTCTTTTCCATGTTTTGGTTTTTGTTTTGTTTTTTCAGTTTAAATCTGTCCCGACATTAGAAAAATATTGAATAATTTTCTGTTCATTTCTGTCCAAATCCAAACTAAAGTATCCAAGCTCTGGTGAAAAGTAAAAAAAATCCCAAAACAAAACAAAACAAAAAATAAGATTAAATGTGAAAATTATAGAAAAGATGAAAACAAAATGAAAAAATGACATAAAAAACAAAAATGTGACATAAAATAAGTAACAATTTAAAAATGATAAAAGATGAAAACAAAACGAAACACAAAACAACATGAAATGTAAATTAAAAAAATATTAAAATGACAAAAGATGTAAATTATAAAATGTTGTTTAAGATGAAAACTAAATGATGATTGATGTAAAAGATGTAAAAAGACAGAAAAAATGTCATGATCAAAACACGATGAAGATTAAGAAAAAAAGGATAATAACAAAAAAGACGAAACATGGGAAATGAATGAAAATGACATTAAATACAAAACATGATGAAATTTAAGTAAAAAAAGAGAAAAAAATACAAAATTAAATTAAATTATATACAAATACAAAAAAATTCAAAATGATAAAAGATAAAAACTAAAATAAAAACAATGTAACAGTAAAAATATTGTGTTAAAAATAAAAAAAAAGAAAATTATGTAAGAGGATGAAAAACTGTATGAGACGAAACAAAATAAAAATGAAAAAGATGGATGATTATTAAAAAATAAAAACCAAAGACGAAATGTAGCTGAAAACATAAAAATGATATGTAACCAAAAGAAAATGACACAAAGGAGAGAAAATGTAAAAAAAAGAAAAAGAAAAAAAAAGATGAGATGAATTTTTTTTTTTTTTTTGGTTTGTGTCATTGATGGAATTTTCATCTTTGTATGTATCTTTAATAAAAAAAATTTTACGCCATTTTCATCTTTAGGATCAGTTTCTTCATCCAATTTATGAAAGCCAGGGGGAAAAAAACAAAAACAAAACATGATTCAGTTTTAGTTGAAGAATTCACTTTTTTCACATTTTATGTACAAAGAAAAAAAAAAAAAACTACACAGAAAATAAATTTAACCTAAAAATGAATGAAAATTATTTAACAGGCAACAGAAGATGAAAATCACATTAAAAAAAAATATTAAAATGACATGAAAGGCACAAAAAAAAAAAAAAAAACCTAAAAGAAAACGATTTAGAATTTGAGATGTTTTAACTGTTTCCACATCATCATCATGAAGGTAAATGAAGTTGATCTGGATCCGTTTTGATTCAGGATGTGGTTGGGGTCATTTCTGGGGGCGAAGTCACTTTACGTCATTTTACGTCAATTTCCAACGATTAAATCAATACACTGCTGTACTTCACGGACAGAACCGGGCTCACCTGCAGACTCCATGTCGGACTCAGGATCCAGAAGAACTCTGCAGGGTCCGGGTTCAGGTGATACGTTCAAGGTCCAGTCCTGAAAAACGACCCAAACACTGACTAACGCTTCGACACGTGAACGCACCACTGCAAAAAAACAAACATTCGGATTCACCTTAAATTTACAAAAAACAAACAAATAACTAAATTAACAAGAGGTGAACGTTTGAGCAGCGCTCCTGTCTGACACCTGGGTGACGTCATGTCCCGTGCTCGTCAGGTGGGTCATCCCGGAAACGACGGCGCCTTCAAGGACCATCGGAATTTTTAATTTTACAACTTTAATTATTATAAAACTAACGTCTGTCTTTTTTTTTTTTTTTGATAAGATTTTACAACCAGCTTAGTTTTTCTTCGTTAACAGAGCATTATCTTTTTTAGACTTTTAGACCAAAATCTTTCAAATAAGTTACATTTTAGATCCTTAAACTTATTTCTGCTGGAATGAGAAATAAAACTGTATTACATCCAGCATGTTATGCTTTTGATATATTGTGGGCCGCCAAAGGGGGTGGAGTCAAATACCGGATGTGCGATTTTTTTGTTTTGGCTGGGCTGTGTATATTGTAGATCATTCATTTATCACAGTAGTTTTTTGTTCACCTGCTAGACTAATTTCAGCTACTTCCTGCAGCCTTCGGATGACTGTATAAATAAAAATACACAGTCTTAACTTGACAACTGAGTAACTTTTACATTCATCACAACTGCTGGAAACCCTTATTTGTCTTTCTTACTGACCAATACATCTTCAGAGAACAGACTCAATTAGAGAAAATCCCTTAAATAAAGAAAAGTTTTAATATTTTGTAAGAAGTGGTTCCAGGTACAAGCCCCGCCCCTCATGTATTTTTTTTTTTACTTATTTTAGCATCGATCCAGCTGATGTTACCATGTCAGCTGCCTCTATGCATGTGCCAAGTTTTAAGTTGAATTGACACAAAAGTAGTGTTTTTATAGACATTTCAATTCATAAAAAAATCTGAACTATGACCTATTTTTTGCAACATGTAACCACATGTAAACTGGGTCACTGGTAATCCATGAACCTAGTTTGGTATGAATTCAACCAATAGTTTTGCTGCTAGTGTATTAACTAATAGAGGGGAGGGGGGTAATAAACGACACAAAGACGAATGCGTTTTGTCCAAATGTTTTATTGTTTGTGGACAGTACAGGGTCTCATCTGTACTGGATAATCCCATGTTCTCTGCAGGATGTCAAACATGAAGCTCCTCCTCTCGTCGTCTGTCGGTAAAACTCCGCCCTCTGACCTCAGAGGGAGGAGGCGTGTCTACACCTCAGTATGTCCTGTTATGTTCCTTCTCTGGGTGGAAATAAAAACCAAAAACAACAAAAAGCCGAGGAAAGCGTGACGGCGGCGTTCATCCCGTCACCACCGACTCAGTCGTCGTCCACGGTGGGTGTGATGGTCACGCCCCTCCTGATCTGACCCCAGCCAATAAGACTGCAGGAAGAGAGACAACGGTTAACAGGGACGCCAAACACCTGCACAGTCTTTAGTCCGATACAAGTAGAAAAATAAATACTGGTTCTAAAATAAATGACAGAAGTGCAGGTTTTCTGATGTTTTTCATGTATACGATGAAGTGTGATTACACTTATGTGGGTTTATGTACATTTATACAATAGATTTAGAACTGTTCCACTGATAGAACCTGTAACCTGAATGTGCCGTCATGTGCAGACTGTGTTTTGAAGTAGCTCTGACACTAATATTCCTTTGCAGTTTAACCCGTTCTATCGTTAATTCTCCAGTTTCACTGTATCTGTGAAACTTCAGCCAACCAGCATTTAGGACTGGATTAGTTTTCATCAGACTCGCATGTGGTGAATTTTAAATACTTTTATTCTGGAAGTGTTTGAATTTGGACCTGTGAAATTACTACACTAACACCCACCTCTGAAGTGAGTAAAAAAAGCACAGACATTTTAGCATGTCATTTGACCTAGTAAAAAAAAAAAAAAATAGTGATGTATATTAACCAAATGTTGCTGTTAATCATTGAAATACAGGCCAAAATTAGATCAAATGTGTATGCAGTACGAAAGAAAAAGGATATGGTTTGTTTACATTACAAATATGTCATTTAAAGAGTTAAAAAAATATGTCAGTACAGTGGACCCCCGGGTTATGGCGTCCCTAGTTTATGTTTTTTTCACATTACAAAGTGGAATACGAAGGTTTTTCGTCCCCTCGTTACGGTATTTTTCCCACCTTACAACATTTACAACAGTTTCTCTCTCGCGGCCAAAAAATTCCAAAATTCAAACTTGGCGGTCAGTTTGCGTGCGTATGACTGTGCGAGTCACTCACACCACGCTCATACTAAGATGCTGGTCTGCTATTGGCCGAAATCCCTCACACAATGCCTGAGAGAGATGCTGCCTCTCTCTCTCTTTGTTTATCGCTCGCTCATTTCAGAATCTTGCGTGATCTCGTACCCATGGGTCCCAAGATTGTGATGTTAAAGGGAGAAGTAAGAAGATGGTTACTATGGAAACGGAGCTGGAGATTACCTGGGGTTTTTGCACACATTACCTAATTACCATAGGTTTCTATCGCCCAACATACGATGATTTCACTTTACAATCCCGACTTCGGAACGGATTAATGTCATACGGCGGGCGTCCACTGTATACGAGTATATATATATATATATTATATATACACACACACATACATACACTGGGAGGTTAAATCCATATTCACTCATATCATCTGTTTAGTCTCATCTTTAAAACAAGTCGTATTTTCCAAACATGTGGGATGACATCGGTCTGTATGGTGGTACGTGTCATAATAAGAAATAAAAACTTATCGATAATGAGAGATTATCAATAAAAAGTCACATTAATGAGTCATTCGACACTGCTTCTCTTCACTTTTTTTTTTTTTTGCACAATCAAAACTCACTTTTGCCTAAAAACTATGATACTGAGTTTGTGATCAGTTAATATGTTTTACAAAATCACTTTTATCCTTTGTATAACCATTGAATTTACTTATAGCTTTTATGGGCATCTTGAATTAAATATAGGAAAATATCAGATTTTTATTAAAAAATGCAGATGATAATACTCTTAAAGGCTGACAAATCACACGTGAAAGGTTAAATGGCGAGACAAATCCGTTTGGACGTCGTGTCAAACCTACCTGTAGATCTTTAAGGGCTATTATTATATTATTATTATTATTTTTAAGGGTTAACACGTACATTTAATGGCTACAGACAGATGTGGGTCTTGCATTTGCAGATTTGTTAACGTACCGCCAGTGTTTTTCCACACGTCGACTCAGGGCGATCTTCTCTCCCACTTCTGTGCACACGGGGTTGGTGAGGACGATTTTGGCTAAATCGGCTTTGACGGCGCTGACGCGGCCGCCGGTTGACAGTGAGCCGATGTTCACCATCAGCACCTCGTTCTTCGACAGCTTCTGGACCTGAAGGGGGGCAGCAGAGGGGACAGGGTCAGACCCAATGCAGAGCAGCACCAGGGTAAACGGGTTCACTGGTACTTTGACCAGTACGAACCGTAACTGTAACGTCAAATTTAAGACTTTTTTTTATGACCATTATGATGTAAATTTTAAAAAATAAAAAAAGTGACCTGTCCTTCATAAGGTACCGAGTCTTTTCTGACAGCATTTTGAGACACAAAGTGCTCATGTTTCAGTCAAATTTCCGGCTTATTTCATTGCATCAAACCACCTTTTTCCACCCATTTTTCTTCAGTGAGATGTTTGGAGTTTTGACTCCATTTCCCATGATGCACAGCTCACCTTGGCAGCCTTCTTGTCTCCCTCTGTGCGGACTCCCAGCAGCCTCCTCAGCAGGAAGTAGGAGATCTCGAGCTCTGTGAAGATCTCTGGCAGCGCTCCGACGGCTCCCAGCACCTGACCGACCATCCGATCAGCTCGACACAGCGTCGGGTCGATCTTGGTTCCGACGCCTGCACACGAACGCACCATTTATGTTCACACAACAAACCATACAACAGCACATCTACGATCCTCTTTCCCTCCGACCGACAGTGAAAGACGGTGTTGTTAATGTGGTCGTCCTCTGACAGCTTTAGTCAGGCCCGTATCATTCATCTGCTCAGTTTGTGCATTTACAGACTCAGACTCAGTTTTTAACCACACACTGTTAAATGTACGTCCATTCAATGAGTTCAGGCTCTGATGCCAAAATATTAGTTCCCCCACATTTACATGTTCTGAACTGAAGGAGAGAAAAAAAAAAGAAAAAACACCAGCAAGCCCACAGTTTGAAAAACACTGCATTAATCTGTTACACTTTACTCCTGCTGTTTATGAACCCTTTAACTCCTGACGTGTCTGCGGTGAACGCTCCGAACGTAGGATTTATTTTAAAGACGAAACCATGTGACTGATAGGAAGAGTTTCAAAGCAAATACTTTGTGCTTTCCATAGACATCTGAGCATGCTCAGTGCATCCCTGCCACCTGTGGAATGGGGGGGGGGTTAAAACATAGAGCAGTGTTATAAACACACAGTTTAACCTTTTTTTTTTGTTTCAAAACCATTTTCCGTGTTTTTTTTTTTAGTTTTTACCGTTTGCAGTGTGGTGATTTTTCTGTATTTATTTATTCACTGTGTTTTAACCAAGTTTTGATTGTGTAACTGCTTTTTGGAGTTTAACCAGATGCCAAAAAACAGCCGAACTGATTTAGAAAAAAAATTAAAAAATACTGGGCCAATATTCAAATACTTGTTCCATGTGTTCCAGTTCATGTTCAACATCCCACAGCTCTTACTGATGGACATTCTGAGGGCCTTATGTAGTAAAAACCTGTCGCGCTTCGATTCATCTCTGTCTTTTTGGGTCATTCCACCCTGTTCGGACCGAAACCACACACTTTTCCAGCCTCTGGTTCCAAACCATTCAATTGAACCAATGTCTCAGGGGTTAAAGGGTTAAGGCCTGTTCCTGTGTTTCAGATGCTTCTCCCGTCCAGTGTGTGACTTACCGATCAGGCCCCCCGGGGCGGCGTACTGCAGGTCGTTGTGTTCGGCGAACAGAGACACAATCTTAGAGAAGATAGGTTTGCACATCAGCTTCCCCTCCTGGTCTTTGGAGACGATACCTGGTCGCACCTCAAGCTCCTGCCCCACCTGGAGGTCGGACAGAGACGCTTCAGAACAAGTCGACGCTTCGTTACGGTGCGTCTCATGCAGCAACAGTCACTTAAAGGAGCACTAGGTAGCATTTTACGTGCAATGAGCAGGCTTTACAAGAGTGACTTATGGAAACCGGACTACT
>JAPSES010000115.1:536054-553416 GCA_029822895.1 Maxillicosta whitleyi
CATATGTGTATTAATATTTAATTCTGGAGCCTTTGCACATTTCTACATTTTCTTAACATTCTGTGTGATACTGTGTTTTTTTTTTATACAGTCATTTTGCACTACGCATTGTGCTGCTAAATTGCCCTGAGCTTTCAAACTGGTTTTCATTTTTCCTATGATGGTGACAATAAAGATTTATTCTATTCTGTTGTGGCCTAGATTTTATTATTTTTTTTAAAGCAATACATTTGTCGCTTCACAACAAAGACAAGTTTAAATGAGTTTGAGACAGCATTGAGGCTTTACTTGAAATGTGTGACGTGTACTTACAGGTGTGATTTAAGTTTCCTTGCCATATTGGAAGATGGAATCTATTATAACATCATTGTTGTGATCTTTAGTCACTTTGAAACTTTACTTTAAAGGTTTACATTGTGGCTGTCGCTTAGTAACTGGATAGGTTTGTTCACAATTTTTAAAGACTTGCCTCCTACAATATTCAGAGGTTAATTTGTTAGAAAATCCCCATTCCTTATCCAAAAGAATATTTCAAACTTTATCTATAAAGTTATTTCAAGTCTTTTTTTTGTGTCTTTTACTCGGCTCATAACATTATATTCAGATAGACTTTAGATTATAATTTTGACTCTATGTTCTCCATCAGTTATTTAGAGAACAAATTTAGAAATGTTTGAACAGATCAGAACATATTTCAGTGTGTTCTCCATTTGCAGTCAAACTAATAATAATGATTAAGGTATCATTTCAGTATTACAAATATTATTCAACTGTTAAAGCAGGATTAAATTATTTGTACTAGTTTGGATTAATTTGCACATTATTTTCCTGGATGCGTAGCTTCCTGTTAAAAGGTGGACAACCTTTGTCTTGCCTTGAGAGGTTCAGATTCACCAATAAAACAGTCCAAGCACACAAAAGTTTGCCTCCTGCTTAGTCTTATGTTTTGCTATTTGTTTGTTTCTTCTATTAGAACCAGGGAAACATAAACACAGGAAATGCGAGCGGCCCCTTAGCACTCAGACGTCAAAGCCTATGATCGTTCGCCCGGGCTCCAAAAGGTAGGATATTCACTCTGTAACACTGCATGTTAAATATCTGTATTCTCTCCCAGTGAACATGTATAAATTTGTATGGTGTAACGGGATAGATAAATATTACAGCTTTCTGGTAGGATGGTGACACAGAGTTGAAGTACCCTCAAGCAAGATTTCCAGCTCTGTGTTCTGTTTGTTATAGTTGAGTTGTTGTTTAACATCATCAAGTGTCAAGAAGCATAGCCACGTTAGTGCCACTGTATAGTAATGATTGAATTTTAAAGGATACACCTAGCAGGTTTTGTCACTTTTGTTATCGTCAACAAATCCTATATGAAAGACTTAGACCAGCAGTGGATTCATGCTATAAACAAAGGGCCTAGGTTTGGTCTAAACACTTAAGACATTTTTTCTTAAAACACACTCAAACCAATTCAGTTTAATTACCATTTACATTACACCAGAAATCATATCAAATCTAAAATTACGAAGCAGCACTCTGAAAAACTTGCATGCTTTTGCTTTCAAAATGTTAAGTCCCTTGTTAAAATACTTTGTTAACTCTCAATTAATCTCATTATTATTGTAACTCTGGTTACATGGTTCCAGACAAAATTTTTCAAAGTGCATTTGTGGTGCTCCTTACTGAAAATTGTAGAAGCACTTTTAGTCTAATATAGGTCTGACACCATTCACTTTTCTTCTGCAAAAGTAGGAAAAGTTCTCTGTGTTGTTCAGCTAGTTTTTAAAATGATACAGGAAATGACAACAACAGAATGGAGTTGGGAGAGAAGTTGTTTCCATGGGATGTACGCATGAGGAAGGTTTGGGCGAAATTGTCGTTTTTCCATTAGGTACATTTTTATGCGTATTATATTCACTCAATTTGAGGGTCAATGGAAAAGCAGCTAGTGACATATAAGGAGCAGAAAAGAACAATTTTTTGTTTAAACAAAATGGCCCCTGTGTCTGGTAACAAAAGTCACTTTTAACCATTTTGGAGGCTGCAGGCTGCCAACACGAACTCAATTCGACTGTTAAAAAAAGTAATTGTCATTAAATCGTTTGGGTGAATTCATTACTGCAGTAAATCCTTCACATAGGATTTGTTGATGACGCAAAGCTTACAGATTAAGAAGTCCTTTTCCAAACAAAAAGTAGAAAACTGTTTAGAACTGTCAGTTGATTTGTGTTTTTTAATGTTGGACACCATTTTCATGCTGTTTCAAGTCCACTCCTTTTAGTGACACAGCTACACTTTCTACAGTTTCTACATTTCTGTTGGAGTTGCATTTCCTCCCAACATGTTTTACTGTATGTGAAATGTTCCTAAGTTTAAATTAAGTAAATCTTATTTATAGAACACTATTCACAGACAGGGAGTCACCAAATTAAAGAGCAGTTTCACAGTTTCAAGTGCAACATTTTCTTGAATTACTGAAGCATTTTATTTTTTTTACTACTTGAACCTTTTCCACTGTAAAAAAAAAAAAAAAAAACTATGAAATGTTTGTTAATTGTTTTGTGCAAAATTTGTACTGTATTCTTAGTGCTTTTGCTTTAATAGACAATATGTTTTCTGCAGACAAGAAAAGTAACAAAAGTGAAATTTGGTAAGTTAAGTAATTTAAAATTAATCCACTTGTCTGACTAGTTCTTAAATTACAGGTTTTCAACTCACAAGTACACCCAGTGGATTTCCCTGCTGTTAGAATGTTATCCATGTCTTTTTGTTGAAATGTATAAATATATGAGAACTGCAGAGACTGACTGTTACATACACAACTTTGCCAAAATTATGTGCTGCATAATTCTGGATCTGTGGTGTATAATTACAGGTATTTCCTCATGTAGTTTGCAAACATACGTGCTTTAATGTGGCGGTTGTGTTGGCTTTGTCGTCCAGGTGATTGACGCTCAGAAAAAGGACTTTATTAGCATCTACTGGACACAAGGGGCACTGTCCTCTGATTGGCTCGGACAACCCCCTCTGACATGCCCGTGGCCAATCAGAGGTGAGTGTGCTGTGTGTGGGTGTGTTTGTGTTTGTTTTCATTTGCATTGTTAATGAGTAACAGTGTGTGTTGTCTGACTGCCTGAAATTGAGAATGTTGTGGCTGTGTATTTTCATTAGGGCTGGACGATCTGGTCAAAAGATAAACAGACGATCTGATTCATGACACAAATGACAATTTTTTTCTTATTTCTTAAAACATTAAACTCAACAGGGCTTTACCTCAGTTTCTGGAGGATCTTGGCAGTTAATTGAGGCAGTTATTTGATTTTATAGCACTGTTTTTAGACCAATCTTCTCAAGTCATATTCTTGACTTGGCTGCATGACATGGGCAAAAAAAAATTAGATGGATATATGTGGATTTTTTTTTTTTTTTTTTTAACAATTTTAATGATTGTCTTCTGGCTGCACTAACTGAAGACAAAGCTTGATTCAGTACAAATACTCCTTATTTGGTAAAACTACAACTGAAGAAATGCATTCAGAATTGACAGATTGTAACAAGTAAGCAGGTTGCATTTTGATTTTTTTGAGGTAAAAAAAAATCTCAACAACTCTGCTTATCAAATTAAATCAAAATATTGTCCAGCCCTACTTTAGACCCACATTCTAGCAAGGTTATTTGAGTCACGACCAACTTGTATAAAATTCAAGACAAACTTATTTTACAAAATGTACCAGTAAGCACATTTTTCAACAAAAATATACACATTTTCATCTGTGTATTCAGAGCATCTTACTCCATTTACAACCTGAGTGAATATTACCATTGTTCTCTGCTGATTCTGATGATAACGAATAAAATTAACATGTTAACTGTGAAACTGTTTTGCAAGTATAAAATTAACATTTCCCTCACCAGATGTGTGGATTCAAAGTGATACTTCACTTTTGATGGCTTCATGCTCTCTTGTGCAAGGACTTGAAATTTCCATTTTGGTCTGTGTTCATTTTTCCGTACTTTACTTACTAAAGCATCTATTTGGTCTTAAACATCATCCCACAAATACATGAACTCACCCTGTCACCCTTCAATCAAATGTTTCCAGTGCTAATGTATTAATGGAAAATATCCTGTATGACTTAAAACTTTATCTGTCAAAATAAATGATATTTAGACAATTAAGCACTTAAATATTTTGATCATACATTCTGTCCTTCACCCAGTTTCACAACCCACGACTTGAGAAAGCTGGGTATAGAGTCAGCTTTGCTATAAATTTTCACTGTCTGAAGTTATGACATAAACTACAGCAAAACATGTTACACATACTATGTTTTGTTTTTTTAATGCTGATCTAAACTCTAATGAATCATGTACATTATGAACAAATGAATTATACTTCCTAGCTGAGCAACATTAAATCAATAAGGTAGAAATCTCTCCACTGGCATTCAGGCCCTTCTTAAAATGATCGGTGAGGCAGGAAAGTTTGGTCAACTCAGATAAACAGATAAAATTTTAAAAAGTGGAGATCATCTGTATAACAAAATTGTCCGATCGTCCACCTCTAGTTTCGCTGCTGTGTGTACTGAATAGACTGAAATGATTTCCACCCTGACTTTGTTGCAGTGCAGCAGGGTATTTCCTCAGCGCTGAATCACATACAGTATGTTTGGCTTGTTAGGATGCAGCAGCGGAAGTGCTGAGCTTTTAATGCTGAACGTCCTATTGAATGCCCTTCCAGTTACAGAGACAAACACAGTGTGTTCCTGCAGTCTTTTACCTGCTCATATAGTCAAAGAATAGTTCTTATATAAGTTCCCCCCTACTTTATATTTGAACTAGACTGACTTTATTATTGTTGTCACTTTGTCTGTGATGTTACTTAATTGTAAACCATCTCCTTCTGTGCCTTCAGGTGTGTTATGTCGGGGGCGGATGTGGAGGTGTACCTGTCCCAGGTGCATGATGGGAGTGTGTCGTCTGGCTTCAGGGCACTGTATGAGGAGCGCCTGTTGCTGGATGTTACACTATTGATAGAGGAGCATCATTTCCAGGTACACAAGGATTAGCATAAAAACACACAGGTTACATTCACACTTCTGACCTCTGTTCTCGTATGCGAGGGTGTGCAAACCCACTAAAATATCATGCAATGTATATATGATGAAATAATGTACCCCTCCATAGCTGCCAGTATCTTTACCAACCAGCTTCACACTCCTTTGGAATGTATGTATTCAAATGGAGCTTTGGGTAGTGATTTGATCAAACTACATATCAGTACAACAATAAACAGTTCTGCTACTTGTTACAAGTGTCTCCATCTGTTATTTAATTTTTTTTTCTTCTTCTTTAGGCTCACAAAGCGCTTCTGGCCACCCAGAGCGATTACTTCCGGGTCATGTTCACAGCTGACATGAGGGAGCGGGACCAGGACAAGATCCACATGAAGGGGCTGACGGCTGCAGGGTTCGGCCACATCCTCCGGTTCATGTACTACGGCTCCCTGGAGCTCAGCATGCCCACTGTCCAAGAGATCCTACAGGTACTGCTTTTTAGGCAGAACTAAAGGAAATATGAAAAACTGTTGGGTAATATATTTGTGTTAAAATGTTGTTATATTTGTCCATGACTTTTGATTTAAAGGGAAATTTACTCCACACTCAGACATAGTAGGTTATAGTAACATAAGGTAACAATGGATGCCCACTCTGAACACTGTAAAATGGCATTGACTGAGAACTAATGACACATAATTGTGGCTTACTTTATATTCATTTTATGGTAAATATTACACACAGTCACTTTAAACAATGTTATTTTGTCATTATTATTTATTATGATACAAACATATTAAGGATTACTTAATAGCATATTGCATATTGGTTTAACTTTTTTGTCATTTATGAGTAATGTAAAATCTACAACCTGTATATTTTAATATACATTTGCAAAAATGCACACTTCGTTGTCAGTTAATGCTAAGATCTCTAATACTGGTTAAACTGCTGTATACTAACACTGCTTTCTGTCTACCTTTTCTACAAGGCGGCTATGTATGTCCAGCTTACGGAGGCGGTGGAGTTCTGCTGTTCCTTCCTGCTGGCTAAGATCTGTCTGGAGAACTGTGCTGAGGTCATGCGTCTCCTGGAGGATTTCAGTGTGGGTGTAGAGGGTGTCCAGGAGCAGCTTGATAATTTTCTACTTGACAACTTTGTCCCTCTCATGAGCCGGCCCGACTTCCTGTCCTACCTCAGCCTCGAGAGACTGCAGGTTGTTTACATTGTTCTGCTTCAGTACATGGAATGATACCTGAGCACTTGAGTCAACCAAAGACAGACTGAACTGAGAAATGAGTTTTTTTGCTCTTTCTGCATCAGGCGTATCTGAACAGCGATGCCCTCAGTCGCTTCCCAGAAATCGAGCTATATGAAGCCGTCCAGGCGTGGCTGCGGCATGACCGGCGGCGCTGGAGGCACACAGACACCATCGTCCAGTCCATCCGCTTCTGCCTCATGACTCCTGCCAACATCTTTGAAAAGGTGTGTAGTATGATAGATGTTGTATATGAGGTCTGTACTTGACTGAATCTTGTGAGGTGAATTAGATTTACCTGTCTAATAAGAGGTCATTCAGCTATTTGTTCCTTTTTCTTCCATCTTGACTTTCTCTGTTTGTAGCATTAGTCAGTTGATATATAGATAAAAAAAAAAAATGGTTCCATTCATTTAAAATGAATTAATGAAATCAAGAAATACAGCTTTTCATTCAACTGAAATGTCTGATGGGTGACTTTTTGAGGAAACCTTTGTATTTTATTAATGGAGTTTTCTCACTGGGGAAAAATGTAAGACATGTGTACTCATGCAGACTCATGCTGACTTTCTCTTTCTCACAGGTGAAGACGTCAGAGTTTTATCGTTACTCCAGGCAGCTGAGGCAGGAGGTTGACCAGGCGCTCAGCTACTTCCATGATGTCAACCAGCAGCCTCTGGTGGATTCACGATCTAACCGCATCCGATCGGTCCGCCCTCAGACTGCTGTCTTCAGGGGAATGATTGGTCATAGTATGGTCAACAGCAAGATCCTCCTGCTACAACGGCCAAAGGTCACCGGTCTTTGTTGGTTTCATTCATTTGATTTTCATGTGTTTTAGTGAAATTACTAAACTTTGGTCTTCTGAACTCTGATACTGACATCACTAAACATTCATCATGCTCTGTAACTGTGCATGTCATCTATTGTAGAAGCATGCATCTGCTTCCACAGCACATGGTTAAAAAATAATCTCCAGTACAAGTTTCTCATCAGACCACTAGGTGCTCGGTTTGTGGCCTTCTTTACATGGCCTGTGAGGATCTAGATTGCCACCACAAGTGCAAATGTTTTTTTAAGTTTTATTTCAACCTATGATCAGTAAAGACTACATAATACTGAAAACGATCCTTTCCTTAATAGACATCAGTGGACACAGGACATTTGTCCCTGTAACCATCAGTCAGACAGACCAGTCTGTCGATCAACAAACCCGGCGTAATGGTGATGTAATTGGGCAGCAAACAATAAGACATAATAAATTAAAAGATTTTTTTCCTCTCAAAACTTAAGTAACTCTCAACCATAGAGCTGATGAAATGGTGAATTAATGTGATTTCTTCCCTTATTGTAATCTGTGTATAAACTCTGAATATGTGTCCTTCATCCGATAGGTGTGGTGGGAGCTAGAGGGGCCTCAGGTGCCATTACGGCCAGACTGCCTGGCCATTGTCAACAACTTTGCCTTCCTGTTGGGTGGAGAGGAGCTGGGGCCTGACGGGGAGTTTCATGCTTCATCCAAAGTGTACCGCTACGACCCACGGCAAAACTCATGGCTACGTATGGCAGACATGTCTGTGCCCAGGTTAGAGAGCCCTCAGGTGGTATTATTACAGCATCAGGAAAAGTTAACAATGTGGATTTTAAAGGCCAGTGTGTTTTGGAGAATGAAATGGCAGATGACTATTAAACAGTGATGGACTACAAACAGGAAAAATTTGACCTGAACTTTGAACTGAGAATGATTAATTAGTAAATCTAAAAGTCAATATTAAATTCACCATAAAATGTATTTTCAGTCTGAGTACCGGTTTTGCTTTTAAGACATTATTTTGCCTCAAAGTAATATGTATCAGTTGATATTGGTTATCAGACACTGTGCGAGACGAGCTCTGCCAGTGGATTATAAAATATTGTTTTGTTCTGTCTGTAGTTGTGATGTTACGGAAAAAGGTCACAGTCATTTTTAATTGTACTTTAACTCGTTTTTATTTCAGAGTATATAAAGACAAGTTATTTAATAATTTGTAATTATTATACATATTTTTCTTTGTTGCAGGTCAGAGTTTGCTGTTGGTGTAATCGGGAAGTTTATTTATGCTGTGGCAGGCCGCACGCGAGATGAGACCTTCTATTCCACAGAACGCTATGACATCACAGAGGACCGCTGGGAGTTCGTGGACCCGTATCCTGTCAATAAGTACGGCCATGAGGGAACAGTCCTCAATGGAAAACTGTACATCACTGGAGGCATCACTTCCTCCTCCACCTCCAAACAGGTGTGTGTGTTCGACCCAGGGCGAGAGGCGGGAGGAGGTGGAGGAGGAGGAGGTGGTGGGAGTTCCAGCGGGTCGGACGCACACAGGACACGCGCTGTCCGAGGACCGCTGCTCCCTGGCACCCATGCCAGCTGCTGGGAGAATAAATCCAAAATGAACTATGCCCGCTGTTTCCACAAGATGATCTCTCACAATGGGAAGCTGTACGTTTTCGGAGGCGTGTGCGTCATCCTCCGGGCCTCCTTTGAGTCACAGGGCTGCCCTTCCACTGAGGTGTACGACCCGGAGACAGACGAGTGGACCATCCTGGCCTCCATGCCCATAGGGCGCAGTGGCCACGGGGTGGCAGTGTTGGACAGGCAGATCATGGTGCTGGGTGGCTTGTGTTACAATGGCCACTACAGTGACTCCATCCTCACCTTTGACCCAGATGAAAACAAGTGGAAGGAGGATGAGTATCCCAGGATGCCTTGCAAACTGGACGGGCTGCAGGTGTGCAGTTTGCACTTCCCAGAGTATGTGCTAGAGCACGTTAGACGCTGCAGCTGAGGGCTGCCTCCTTTTTATAGAAATGGGAATGCACAGGTGTTTACAGGCGGGACAGGCTTTTCATCCGGAGACCAGCACTTAGCTAAAAGTGAGGAAAAGGTGGTCTTGGCCGTCAAAGCGTGGCGCGGTTGGTCGTCACACAGTACGGTCAGCTGGAACATTTTCAGAATTAGCTTTCTCAGAAAATCAAAATCTGTTGGTGTGTGGAGAAAAAAAAGGTTCATCCTGCTGGTTTATGTTCGGACTGTGGTCAGTTTCCTGTCCTGCTGTACTTAGGCGTCCGGTCAGACTCACTGCAGAAACGCACTGGAAGCAGATTCTTTCACAAACACACCTGTGTACTCCGTCAAAGGAAGCTGTATCCTGAATTCAGACCAGTCCTTTATATCTGTAATCAAGTTGCTTTTAATAGGCTAGAGAAAACAAAAAGCACCTGCTAAAAGTTCCCTGTAACCTATTTAACTGCAAGATAAACCGTACAATGAGGTATGTAAACACTAGTGTAGCTCAGGCAGACTGTAGACAACAGAGGCTGCTCATGTCAGACTATAAATTCATGAACTAATAATAATCGCTTCCAGTGCGTTCCAGCATTTAGTCCTATAACTCTGCTCTTTACTCCCAGTTATCCACCAGACTGTGCTCATGTTCATAATCCATCAGCGTGTCTTTCTGTGGTCCCTCCTCTTCCTCTGGATGTGTATGTGTACTGAGAGGACAAGTAACACTACATGGTACACAAGAACTTCAGTTAGCAGAGCTGAGAATGATGCTAGTAGATGAATTTCCTAAATTTCTTCTCTGTATATGTCAAGTCACTGGCTGTCATTTACTTAGTTTTATCCACATTCCCAGCACTTTATTGGTTCTGTCTGCATCCTGTGGATTTGAATGCATTTTACTACTACATGACTAAAACATGCTCTGACATTTATATTGCTGAAATCAGATTCAGGCTGTTTTTCTTTCTTTCTTTTTTTTTGTCATTTCACATCATTTTATTTATTAATAATGTTTAAAAAAAAAAAAAAGTTTAAAGGTCCAGTGTGTAAGCTTTATTGGGATGTACAAATAGTCATTCAGAGTCCACTATGTTGCACCGCCATGTTTTTTTAAGGCTTCCTCTTTTTTTCCATGTTACAGTCCGGAGTTCATCTGTTTATGTGTGGACCAGGGTAAAAGAAATATTGACGCTAATGGGGGGCCTTCATGTTTGCTGGGCTAGCTATTCAGTTATAATTTTCAACTTCACCATCAGATGTCACTAAATATTATACACACTGAACCTTTAAGAATTCCACAGGGAGCATTTTTTAATTCAAAGATTGTGTTTATGCTTTTAGTCAGATGCCTGTATGATGTGTAAAACCCACTCCCATTCGCCACTGTTCATGGACAGACCATTTCCTGCACTTCGAATGTGATGAGGGAACACAATCTGAAGAAAACCTTTACCTGATATTTCAGCAGTTGTAGGGCCTTTCGTAGCTGAAAATCTGAATCACGGTTCATGTTTTTTTTTTTTTTTTAGGTTTCACGTTGCAGGTTTGAAAGCGCACTAAAGAACTTTATGTGACATTGGCTGCATCTCTCTTTTCTTAGCACTGACTGGTTTGTAAACAGTTCAAAAACAGGTCTGTGTTTTGTCAGTACAGCAGGAAGCCTTTTCTCTTTCAGTTTGAATGGCCAGAAAAGAATGTACAGATTTTTTTTTTCTGCCAATAAGGTTTACTATGTCGTATCTACCAGCAACACCATTGGTTGCTTATTTTCTCATGCTCTCTTTTCTATGTTTTTCCTCCTGGCGTCTTCAGTTATTTTCAGAGGGTTTTTTTTGTTTGTTTGTTTGTTTTTGCTCATCTGTCAAATTAAACTTAATACAGTTGGGTTAGGAACCAGATGAGACATTTGAGTCCATGTACTTTAGCTTTTGGAAACACTGATGGATTTACTGACATGTCATTGACCAAACACTAAATCAGTTAATGAGGAAACCTATTTCTATTAAAGCGCCTTCCCTTGAGTCTTTTTTTTTTTTCTTCCCTTGTTTGATTTATTACTGATGTAAATGGACCCCTAGTCCACACCATCCACAAAAGTGTTTTCACATTAGTAACTAACTAAACCATGGTTTCAACTGTTTTAAGATTTCGCTATAGTAGTTTAAGTTTATCAAAACCAAAAGAAATGCCTATGAAAAGGGCCAAAAGTCAAAGTACATTTCTAACTTTGAAACTCTCATCTGTGTTTTTGTTTCCCTAAGATACATTTTGGAGGAAAGTGAGCAAAAGCTGTCACAGTGGAGGAAATGTATTAAGATTTCTTACTGAAACAATTAATTTAGATGTTCCTGGTCTGTGGAATGTGTACCCCTTTGCTCACAGTGGAGGTGTAGGGATGTTTCAGCGTCCAGTATCAAATGGAGGGGTGATCACAGATGTTTGCTCATACAAGCACCTGACTGTTGTTTTAAGACTTGATTTGACTCCTTATACACTGGACTGAATCCTGATTTTCAGCTCTGATCATTCAAACCAAACCATGACCATACCAGCCAGTGTTTGAAGGCAAATGTTAACCAGCTTTACATCGGAAATGTCACTTGGATCTTCACTTGCAATAAGTCAGAGGACATGTTCATGTGAGCATTCCAGTGCTTTTCATACTGCAAATCAGACTTCACACCTTTATCTTTTTCTAGATGTTACTTTTTCTTTGTTTGTTGTTTTTTTTTTTAATTTCATGAGCCAACTGTGAAAAGGGCTAGAGCACACACTGATGCATATGTCTGCCAGCCGCCTATTTAAGTTATTTATTTTCTATAAGGTGTTGCTTTTACCAAGCTATGCAGTTACAGTAGTAGGGTTATTTATTACGACAAGTCTCATTGTAAATCGTGTTGTTTCATCTTCTGCCGTCCGTCTTTTCCACCTCCACAGCGCTGCATGTGGCTCATGAATGGATGCTTTGAGAACAGTGTGTTCATCTTCCTATCCTGCTTTAACAGCAGGCAGATTTTAAAGAAAACACAGTGACCTTTTGAATTACCAGTGCATTTTATTTCCATCTGCAATGACTAACAATTCCCTGTATGCAAATGATTATTCACCACATTTTTCAGATCATTTCTAAAATGTAAACCTGTGTGTTTTAAAAAGATGAGACACTCCTTTTTCTTCTGGTGTAAAACACTCTGGTTTAAACCTTTAATTCATGACGACCCTTTTTTGTGTAGTTCTCTGACCTCCCCTTTTGTCCAGAAACGGTTCACAACAGTTCACAGGCCAAAATGACCAAAAAAAAAAAACTCTTATTGTCCGGCAAAATTTGTTCAATGTTTTTCCAGTAACATAGTATCCCCCTTATTATACCATTTCAAAAACAGTTCAACAAAGTGAAACATTGAATGTTTTTCAGTTTATACCACAAAGTTCCAAACTTCATTCTATTTTTAAGCAGTTAAATTGTGGTAAAAACTTTTTTTTTTTTTTAATATTTAAAACACTACCCATTCTCATGTTTTGTTTTGTTGTTTGAGTTACTTTTAATTTTGCACCTTGCGTCCTTTGAACAGCCCCATAGATCTGTTTAAGAGGTCAGAGGTCACTTCTCTCCCTACATATCTGCTGCTGTTCTTCTGCAGCAGGAGTCATAAACATCACACCATCCACTCTACCACCTTCTCTCTGCTGCACCTCATGTCGCTGTTTAGAAGAAGAAAAGTGTAACCAATAAACTCCTGATTTGAGGCACATCCAGTCATAGCGCAGCATCCTTTAGTCCACCAGTCTTCAGTCTGTCAGTAGGAAAACAGAATAGAATAAAGAGGATTAAAAAAAAAAAAAAACACAACATACCTTGCTACAATGGCTGTATCGAAAAAGAACGTAAAATCAGATTAATATATCTTATAATCTGAGTAGAGACTCTTTGGAAATGATTTGTAACTTCTTTCCAGAAATAAATGTTCATATTGGTCAACTTTCAGCAGGCTGCTTGAGTTTTTTTTTTTCCTTGTGTTTTTGTCTTCAGGGTAAATAAAGACTGAACTTGAATAAATTCAACACTGTTAGTTTCAGCATACTTTTTTTATTTGTTCCTTACCTAATTCTTCAACTAGATACCAATAATAGTTCTAATTACAAAACCACCCAAACAGATAACATCAAGTTTGATATTACAGATTTTTTTTCAGTGACTGATTAACAGTAAAAACATTTCGGTTCTTAGAAAACACATTTTGAACATTAAAAACAAAATATTTTAATTATGTTCCATGCAGTGGTGAGTTTCCTCCAAGCATAATGCTGCGTTCCAGGTACATCAATAGGGTGGGATCTAAATGTTTCCTATGATTTTTGAGATTTGAGAAAGGCTTTAAAATTATATGACTTACCGTGCATACGCATAAATATTATTTTTATTTACCTTTAACAGTGGGCTTTGGCTTGCTCATATATCTTTTCTTTATGTTGATAAACATGTATTTTTGATTCTCATTTTTGCTCATCTTGTATTTTAACAGTTCAAATGAGAAACACATTTTAAAAAAAAAAAAAATCAGCATAATAAATTTACATGAATATAGTTAACAAAGGTAGACGGTATATAGTTAGAGCAGAAGAGCAGCATATAACAGTGCATTTAAATTAGTACCTGTGTGTTCATTTTATGGTAAAAAAAAAATTTTTTTTAGGTCAGTTGAAGTTTAAAAAAATAAAAATAGTACTTCCTAGTTCACCTAAAAGCCATCTAACATGGAGTCAAAGATCTGAGTCTGACAATATTACAAGGCTATAATTAATGACTGTGGATATGAGCGTACATTGGATGCATTTGTGATACATCACATTGAGAATTGAAATCTCAAATATTTTTGAAACCCACATGCTCCCTTCTTTACCTGCACGGTTTTGTTAAGGTCAAAACAGGGTGTTTCTGAAAAATAATGCCGTTTGAAACACACCCAGGGCATGACAGGATGAAACTGACAAGAGTTTAATTTAGTTTTTTGTTTTCTTGTAAAGAGTAAAAACGAAAATCACTGTATGTGTTTAGGTTTGTCTGATGCAGTGACACATTTTAAAACACATAAAGGATATTTCCAAAAAAAATGTCATGATAATATTTGAGACTGTAAAATTCTATGGGTGTTAGGGTGTTTTTATTCTATTGTACTGTGTGTACGTGTAGGTTTGGATAATTCCGATAGACTTGAACGCATCATTCAGGGCTCCTTATCTTCGTCCTTCCTCCGGCTTGCCGTACTGAGAAAGCGAAACTCCTCTGTAAAAGATGTCATACGTGAAATTGGTAAGCTTCTCAATAATAACTTTTTAAAACCCTTACATTTACATAGTTAATCCTAAAAAGAAGCAGATCTCAGCAAGTGACACACAGGGTAGTTTTTCCATTTGACGTCATGAAAAATGATGGTAAAAAGCTATGTTAGCATGATGCTAACTGCTACCGCTAACAGGGCTGTTAAACAGACGTAAGCGTTTTATGTTAAATGGACGTATTCAGGGTTATAATTATACACAAATAGTTGAAATCTAGCAGTGTTCATTAGGAGCACACGCTTGTTTATCATCAAGTCATGTGTCTGTGTTGTTTGTGCTGGGGTGCCACTAGGTGTCGCTGTGCACCGCAGCTCCGGCGCTAACGGCCCTGCTGAGTGGCCCGGTGCTGGCTGCCTCCGACGGGAAGAAGAAGGAGGCACAGCCGCTCATCAACATCGAAGAGGTGGGTTAATGAATGACTGAAGGGTCAGGTCGTGTCCTCCTCTGTCATCAGAACGGGCACAGTTTGGAACTTTGACGTCAGGGTGGTTTTTTGTTTTGCTTTTGGCTATTGATGTTATCCTGTAATTACTTTTACAGTAGGGTTTGTTCCTTTCCTCCTTTTCACTGTTTCATAACATTAGTCTTCTTGAGTTTTGTTTTTGTATTGTGATGGCTGATATGAACCAAAAAAATAAACGGATCATTCTATGGAAATGTATTTTTTTCCACTGTCTCCAGCCTTTATAGTAATATTACACTCCAAAAATACTTGGGGTTTGTTTTACTTATAAAGCAGTATGTTATTTGTACACACTCTTAAGTCATGATTTTCAGATTTGACTTTAATCAAGTCTATAGCATTCCAAGAGCCACAGAAATGTATCGTCTACATAGTCACATAACTTAAGTGTCATAGTTATAGATAATTCAACTGTTTAAAAGACTTTCATGTGTATAAAACTATCAAATACTTAATGGAAATGAGATGTTATTAAAATCACTTGGTTTAAAAAAAAAAAAAAAAAAAAGGTAAAATTAATCATGAATGAAGATATGTTGGACTGACATCCTTTGACTTACTTGCCTCCCCAGAAGATAAAGATCTGTGACAATATTCTCATGTTTGTGTTCAGCTCTGATATATATTTAATGCTGTTTTTAATGTAATTATCTGGTTATATTTTTACTTTTGACTTGCATTATTGTGTATTAATCAAAGTTCATAGTGTCTATGTTCTTCTTATAGTTTATTTAGTTTCCTTCTGTATCAGATGTATGGTACGTTTTGACAGATTATATGTCAGAAGGAAACTAAATAAACTACATTATTATGTGTTTGTATTTTTGGATATGAAACTATGGATCTCTGTCCTTTGTTAGATCTTAAGGCTGGGTGGGGGTCTTGTTTTTGGACCAAAGGTTAAAGTCACTGAACACATGTACTCATCACCGTGTTTGCTTGTTCAGCTTCCATCTCTCTACAGCACTCCTGAAGCAGAGACTCAGTTCGTGGAGCCAGAGGCGAGGCTGCTGGAGGAGAATGTTGCATCCCTGAGGAAATGGGCTGAACCATACACAAACCAGTGCCAGGTATGTTGACCTCTGACCCCACCTGTCAACCTCCTGCAGGTCAAGTGTCGACATGGGGATGTGTGTCTAGTGTAGTCCTACTCGTAGTCATTGTCTTCCGCTTATGGTCTGGGTCACGGGGGGCAGCAGCTTCAGCAACGAAGCCCAGACAGCCCACTCCCCAGCTACTTCCACTCGCCCTTCCGGGGGAATCCTGACAATGGCCATTCAGTCCCTGTACCAAAGACGTGCAAGGAAGTGTCTAGTGTGAAGAATTTTAATTGTCAAGTTAAAGGAAAGGTTTGTGTTTTTCCCTCAGAAGGTGACATGATCTTCTGATGTGGAATCACAACCCAAAGTCTGAATGACATTTTTTATTGCCTCATGTAAAATGGAGAGTAGCTACAACCAAAGCACTGGCAGGTAAAAAGTCATTTGTGACGTTAAATATACAGACGCTAACTTGCCAGTAGTTATTTGACAAAAATGAAACCAAAATGTAGAAGCAGTACATGAAAAACTATATGCACCACATGATTCAGTAGCTTGTAGAACCACCTGTAACATTAATATTTTGAAGTAATTTTTTTCCATAAGACGTCGCTGAACTTTGTTACATGTCGTGACATGTTTCTCTTAGTAAAACCGAAAAGAGAACTACTTTTTAAACAATCAACCACAATGTTTATTAATAATCCTCACTTCTCCTTTAATCATATCTGGAACTTGTCTCCACCTTGATGGAAGAGAGAAAACAGCCATGTGAATTTATTTATTTATTTTATCAATCTCTGACATTGGCTAAAAGTTTTCAGATAAATAAATAAACATAATTAATGAACCTGTCTTGTTTTTCTTTTTTCATATTTTACAGCAAACCAGTCAGGCTGCAATGGAAAAAATTGAAGTGAGTGACTGCTGACATTTACTACTTGACAAACGTAAAACAAATAGTGTGTGTACTGATCAGATGAAGTTACTACTCTTCTGTCTTTCATTCTGACCTTTACAGGGGGTCTACAGGACAGTGGAGCCGAGCATCAGCACCTCAATTGCAACCGTGAAAGGTATAAATATTTTCCTATGACAACACTGATAAAGTACTGACATGATATTCTTCAAAAAAAAAAAAAATTGTTTGCTCCTCAGTTGTTTGATGTCGGTTCTCTGTTACTCTGCGAGAGCGTGCAACACGAGGTGCTGGTGCTGGTGCACACACCACACAGATAGAAAAAAAATTTGGGATGAAAGTCATTCGCTGCTTCAAAGAGACTAGTTAAAAATACAGATGTTTCCTGTTCCATGTACAACCAGAATTAGTTGCAGCCCTTCTTATGAGTGTACATCTGCAAACAACACATGCCC
>JAPSES010000115.1:572085-583229 GCA_029822895.1 Maxillicosta whitleyi
TTTCAGATAATTTGATTAAGCCATCTGTATATTATTACAGTTTTAGAATATGTAACAGGGCATTCATTTGTATTTTTTTTTAAATTAATGTAGTTTTAATGCATCGCCCTGTGTTTACAGTCAGCTGGGGTAGAGGTGTATGCCATAAAGCACAGTTTCCAAAACTTAGGGTCACTGCCCACAATGGATTAGAGCTTATTTTTTTAGGTTGACATTTGTCAGTGGGAAATATATATATAGTACATAATATGGTAAGGGTGTTAATGTTCCCTAATTAAAACAAAAAAAGTGTTTATAAATGTTAATTTGAATGGTCTTGTGAAATTGAGAGGAAAGAATGTAAAAGATGCAACAAAAGAGAAAAGGCCTGAAAGATGCAACAAGTTGGAAAAAGTTGAATAAGACATAACAAGATGGAAAACAACATAAAGAATACAACAAGATCATGATGGGTTTTTTTTAGAATTTTAGATGATGAGGAAACGCTGAATTTTTGTAATGGTCTCAAACTGGTAAAGCCTGGAACCCACTGCAACAAAGAAAAGTTTGAATGTGAAACAGAAATATGATATACACAAATCTAAACCTAGCCATTTCTAGTGAAATATGGAAGGAATGAAAAAGTCCACCACAATGGAAACATTTAATTTCCACAAGTCTCTTGTCTGTAGGAATATTGTCTTTTTCAGAATAAGAGCTTAAACCATGTTGTGCTTGTAAACATATTCAGTGACTCCAGCTCAAAGATGCAACAGTGTGTGAGTGTTGGACATCTCACAGAGACAGTATGAAATGTGCAGCCCTGAATTCCTGAAAAAAATACAAATACCTAAACAGGATCTGACTGTTCCACCTGTATTTTTCAGTTCGGAACAGACTTAGAGACATCGTTGGAGCCTCAACGAACTGGAGGTACGGAACCAGGATTGTATCTGGAACTCTCTGTTACTGTTTCTGTTACAAACATGATGTTTTTGTTTTGTTTTTTTTGCTACTGTAGTAATTTAGAAACTAATCTCTAAACTTTAATCCCTGTAACCTTGGGTTGAGCAATAGGTCTTGATTTGTTTGAGTAAAGATGAATAGTTTCAAACGTTTCATACTCTTGTTTTTAGCTTTTATTTTATTTTTTTTATTAGGTTTAGGTTAGAAATTATTCATGCTATCAGTTGATCAATAAATAATGTATTTGCTTACTTTTGTGATCAGTAGTTCCATCACTTATTTAATAGTTTATCATTATAATCTCATTAAATTCACAATAGCAGCTGTTTTTTAAATATTAATTAATATTAATATTAATTGAATCACGCAAAAGGAAAGAACTGAAACAATTCATGAATTCAAAGAGCCAATGGTAGAGCAGATACACAAAGCATTTTGCAAATTTAAAGAAAAAATAAATCAAATTAAAAAAAAAAAAAAAATACTTGTCAAGTATATCAGCAATAAAACTAATTCAGTAAGTACTGCTCAAAAAGGAGTGGGAAGAAGAAAACATATTAAATTCCACCCCCTCTCAAGACATTAAATTAAGTTCTTTAATGATAAAGTTATATCTATTCTGAGTCTTACTAATAAAAAAACAAGAGATTGGCAAAACTAAAGTATATTGCACATAGTAACTATCAAAATGATAGTCTGTACCTCATAATAATACATATTTAACAATAGTCACATACCAGGGATACTCAGGGATCAATGACATTCTATCTAATCATGATCAATATTCAACCGTCCTCATCTCTTACTCAAAACAAATTGTAATCAATAAAAATGAAAATAACAGAGAAAAGCACCAGTAATAGACCAGATAAACAGGTGTTTGTATGTGTGAAGGTCACAGGAGTATCTGTGTGTTGAGGTTGTTGTAGTTGATGCTGGTTAATGTCGTCCTCAGCGACCATCAGCAGGCCATGGCGGAGCGAGTGTCTCTGTCGACCATGTTGGCCAAGTCACAAAACGACCTTCCAGCCAAGACCATGAAGGACAGTTACCTGGAGGTCCATCTGCCCCTAGGCTCAGAGCCGCAACTCCGGGAGAAATACCTGACCTTTCACAACACTGTCAGGTACACACAGCAGAAAATACACACCACATCTACTATGGAAGAGCTTATTAAAGATGTGACCTGTCTGTGTTCAGGTTTGGGAGAATCCTGGAGGACTTGGACAGTTTAGCAGGTATCACATTTTGTGTTTTATGGGAAATAAAGGTGTTTTTATCACCCCTCAGCTGAGGGGTATTGTAATTATTTTACCATCTGTCTGTCCAAATGCCAAATTCAATAGTGAGCATGTAAGCATTCTCATTTATTCTATACCAAATTACTGAGGCCTCTCAGTTTATTTTTATGAAAAGTAATAATTTTAAAGCTTCACAGGATGACACACAATCCTTTAGTTCCTACAAATAGAGATTAAGTTTAGTTGCAGTAAAGCTTTTGGATTTTGTGTAGAATTAAAAACATTACTATCTGTTGTTTTCAGTAAAATCGAACTTGGTCAGGGTGATGATATAAAATTAGTATTTTGTGTTTTGGTTTGTTGGTTCAATATAAAAGATAATAACTGATGAATACTGCTCTCATCTCTCTCCGCAGTGCTCATCTCTTACTCTCACACCTATAACCCAGAGCTGAAGAGGTCTCCTCTGTCCATTGTCACCGCCCTGGTGGACAAAATCGGTAAGCGCACCAGTTTTTCCAGTTTGTCGAACTGGACTCTTAACTTTTGTTATCGTTTCCAGATTCTACAGAAAAACTAACCGTGTCTATGAATTCATCAGATCATTTGTCAACCTGTACTTTCACTCTTGTGTTTGCCAGACATGCGGCACCACGTCATCTATCCAGACTGCGACATCAAGTTCACTGGTCATGTGACATGGGTGGGAAACACGTCAATCGAAGCCAAGATGTACATGTCGCAGGTAGAAATATTGAGTCCCAACTGTGAATAAATAACACTGAGTCTGTATAGTTAATTCAGGGTTCTCATTCTCTTATCCACAATTGCAATACCGTAAATTATTTGTACAGACTAGAGCTTTTGTATTTAATATACACATTTATATTTAGATATACTTTTTTTTATTTTGTATGCTGCATGAGTTTTTTTGCTATTACAAAATATACATTTCACCGTGCATTCTATTAAGTATGTGACAAACCTTATCTTATCTTATGTATTTTTACTGATGCTTTTCTTCCTCCAGTTCCGTGACGGAGCTTATGCACCAGTTTTAGATGCTACTTTTGTCATGGTGGCCCGTGACCCAGAAAACAAGAGGTAACTGACTGAACTGATTGACAGCTGCAGATAGTTAGCTTGTGTAGCTTTATTTCGAGCACGTAAAATATTCAGATAGCAAAGAACCATGCAACATGGTCAAACAAAAAGGAGTGGGAAGAAGTGAAGTAGTTTCATTTTGACATAATCTAGTGTTTTATCACTAACACAAACAATTAAATGTTCAGCTGTTACAGAGTCAACTTTTATTGATGTACACTTAAGTGACATTTCGTGACTTTATTCTTATTCTGGTTAGAAGAGACATGGTTTGACTCATTATTAACATTATTACTATTGTTTTATTTATAGATGTATGATATTTTTATGTCTCTAGGCAGGAAACGGCTTAATTTTTTTTAACAAGACATAACATACAGTACTGTGTAAAAGTCCGAAGCAGCCTTTAGCTTTGTTGTTTTTGAAGGTAACATTAAATACTGACTTTATCTTCAGAAGTTGTTTAGTTATAATTTTTTTTTTAGTACTGTGCCCATATTTTCCATGTATTTCTTGTTAGAATTAAGACACACACACATTACAACCCTGCAAAAACAAAAAGGCTAAAGGCTGCCTAATACTTTTGCACAGTACTGTATATGCACTTAAAAGTAATGCAGATGCACCAAGAAACCTTCAGTTTTTTTAGTGTTTCTCCCAGATTTAAGTTACAGACAATGAAAAAACAAGTTTGTGCACCCATTCATTGACATACGTTATAGTGCAGCAGTACATATTCTAAAATATGAAAGATTTACTCAAAGCTGCTCAGTCTGATCATATAATTAACATGAAATCCACCTCTTTGACATGCATCTGTTATTTTTTCTTGTTCGTTAACACTGTAGTAAATTCACTTTATTTCAGGGCAGCTTTTGTAAATCCACTAAATCCTCAAAGTGCAGAAGAAGAGAAACTCTTCCAGGAAGGAGAAGGTACAGGATTATATCATCACCTGGTTTTGATATCTTTTGTTTTGTTTATATATTGAGTATAATTCATCTCATGTCTTTTCAGCTAATAAAACCCGCCGCATGGGGATGAGCAGAGCATCACTGCTGAAGGTGGCTCCAACTGATGAGGAAAGGAAGATCGTACACAGTCTGTTCCTCAACACCCTGGACACACAGTAGGACTCAGTATTTAATATAAAAAAATAGATCCTACGTACAATATATACTGATTGATATATATATATTATTTATTTATTTATTTAGGATGATTGGTTGGTTAAAAATTAAGAGTTGAAGCTTCACAAAGTGGCTCATTTGTTGTGTGCAGTTGTATTGTTATAAAATAAATGTGTTTGTGTGTTCCTCTGAAGGACAGTCAGTTTCCGTAGCAGAATTCTGCCTCCAAACTCAGTCTGGATGCAAGACGCCAAACTGAAAGGTCTGGAGATCTGCCACCCACAGGTGAGAGCAAACACTGCACGAAGATGTGGACACTGTTACGCTGTTTAGTTTTTCAGCTCTCATAAACCCTTGAGTGTGTGTTTTGCTCTTTGCCATCTTGGATTATTGGAGTAAGGAGTGACCATATTTGGACAAAAGGGTGGCTCTGTTAAATACCAATGTAATTGGTATATCTAACCACAACTAGACCATTCTGTCAGGAAAAAATCAAGTTTTATTGAATAAACTGAAGCTGCGAAGGTCTGAGCTGTCAATTCGACCCGCCCAATAAAAGGTCACACAATACCCACACCTACAGTTTAGTTAATGGAGCATTAATTAACAAAACAACCACAAGCTGAGTGACTCCAGGAAAAAAAAAAATTGCCTTTGAGAAGGAAGTTTAATATAAGTCAGTGGGCTCCATTACACTTTAATGGCACTTCTCCACCGACAGTATCAGCTCAGCTCATTTCCACTGTAGGGTTAGTACTACCTCAGTGCAGGTAGTCATTAATATTTTATAGAAGATGATAAAACGTCAAACTGTGAGTTATAATTCCTATAATGAGATTTTTTTTTTGTCAGGTCAGAATATAGAGTTTGCTCCAATGCTCGGATGCTGTCTGACTACATGTAATAATGACACACATGTACTGACACACCAATGATTGTTGACCAACCAATCTGTGACCTGCATGACTTTACCCCACTTTAGTAAGACCTGATCTCACTTGGAACCTTGATGAAGGTGAAAATAGAAATGTATCTGATGTTACCTGGCACTTCCTGCACATGTACTGGAAATCTTCCAAGTTCAAGGAAGTCGAGCTCAAATTGTCAGTGGATAAGCGGCTTAAAATACTTCTGCATCAGCTTCACTTTAAGGTCAGGTATTTGCCCCATGGTGGAGAGAGAAGATGAGTCTAAAAGGTTTCACAGCTCTTTAGGCATGTGAGTCTCATAGTAAGGGGGTTGATTTGAGCAGTTTGTGCAGTTTGTAGCACCACCACTTTCTGGAGAATACCGCCCCAGTCTGTTAACTTCTGAAATGAACAACAAATATGACCTCTCAGATTCATAGTTAAACTGATTTCTAATTGTTTGGTTTTTTTTAGTTTGTTTTTTTAGAGAGAAGTGCATGACTTCAACCCAGTGTGTCTATTTTCAGGAGAGAAACATCTTCAACAGGATATTTGGAGGCTTTCTGATGAGGAAAGCCTACGAGCTGGGCTGGGCCAATGCCTGCTCCTTCGGGTGAGTGTAATCAATCAATGATTCTCGACGTGGAATCGGATTATCTGTACATAGTTTTTAAAGCTTCTCTTGTCTCGTGCTGGTGTGCCGCAGAGGATGCCGTCCCACTTTGCTGGCCGTTGATGACATCCTCTTCCAGAAACCTGTCGAGATCGGCTCTCTGCTGCTGCTTTCATCACAGGTCAGACATCTGCAAAGCATCTCCTGCACCTTCATGACTCATTTGAATTCACTTTGCCTCATTAATATTTTGCAAAGTGCTTTACAGTTCGCAACAAGGCTCCACCTCAAAATAGAGCGTGATTTAGCAGAAGTAGTTTCTTTATTAAATCTATGTGCTGTATGTGCAATATCGATAACAATGAAGTATTTGTTTACAAAAGGGGTTTCACATTGTCCTGGACCTCAGAGTCATAATACTCTGTATGTTTAATAATATTTTTTTTCACTGTATTCTTGCATAACTAGCTTTTACGGATCTTATCAAAGCATATTCAAGGCTTTAATCCTGTGCAGATTAAAGCAGTGTGAAATTATTTTAGTTTCTAACCATGGTGTGATTTCAGGTTTGTTACACAGAAGGGAAGAACATCCAGGTCAGAGTTCACAGTGAGGTGTTTGACCCACTAACCCAGCAGCACAACACCACCAACGTTTTCCATTTTACCTTCGTGTCCGACCGAGACGTCCCCAACATCATCCCCGAGACATACGGAGGTGAACACACACACACATGCACACACAGCTGGACAAGAAAACTTTATGATGAAGGAGGTTATTGTATGAGTTTGACTATGAGAAAGAAAATGGTGGCTTGAAAATCTTTAATAAAAAGTAAGTTGCAAAAGAAAAAAGAAAAGGGTGGACAAATACAAACAGACTGATACTGGCCTCCGTCAATTTTATTTTGAAATTATAAAAAAAAAAAAAAAAAACTCACGTCTTGTATATTTGCAGAGTCGATGCTGTACTTGGACGGGAAGAGACACTTTAACCAGACTGTGGAGCACTGAGAGAGTCATCCATGCAGGACCACGAGCGCACAGATGAAATGTTTTTCCAAATGAATGCTGTTAAAACCCAAACACTTCTGTATTTAACCTCTCGGCCAAGGGGTATCGTACTTGTTTTGTCATGTTTCCGTCCATCCGTCTGTCCATTCAACAACATTTCTGAAGGATTCATTGTTATGTCTACACTACATTTATGCTGCGGATGCATCTTGGCTTGGATTGAAAATAGGTGACCATGACCTATTTATTCAAGGTCAAATGGTCTTGTGCAGTTATAAGAGCACTCTTAAATATAAATATGTATGTAATGAGTTTTACACAAAGACAATCTAAACTACATTATTGGGCTGTAACTTTCAACAGAATCCTACACTATATTTGGCCGAGGGATTAAAAGTACGCAACACGTTATGTTCTGATAAAGCTTTAAAACTTTACGCAACCTCCAGTACTGTGCAAAAGCCTCAGGCCACATTCTGTTTTGTTGTTTTTTCAGGGTTGTAATGACTTTATCCTTATTTTGTGGAAAGATTAGGAGCACTGATGGATTTTGCTGGTGTTATTTCACTAAAAATATACATTTGCATACTGTTGAACCTTTAATCTTACAATACTTTGAAAATGCCTCAAACAAATACATTTCTTGGTGTAGAATTTCACTGTTGTAAATGAATGATGACTTCCTCATAAGGAAATACTTCATCACTTAAGAAAAATAGGAATAACTGTGTCTTCTGACTGATATGTTTTTTTTGTTTGGTTTTTTTTTTTATCAGGAGTTTTAGAGAAATCTCAGCATTTTTTTCTCCCAGTTAAAACATTTATGTTACTCCTCTGAATTCTTAGAACATTTGGAAAATCCCTGATAATATTTCTTAATCTTTTTGCGAAAATACAAAATGAAACACACAAAGAAATGCATCTGTTCAATATTAAAAATGCAAAAAAGGAGAACTGGCTGGAGTCTACTGGCAAAAATGATTCAGTGCAGATGCTGTAATTTTCATATTTTTGAGGAGTTTGTTTTAATGCCATTAAATCCCAGATGTATTTTGATATGGAGACTGAGAAATGCATGTATCCGCTATATATACAATTGTAAGGTTATTCTGATGTTGTACAGTAACCCTAATGATGGCCTGAGACGTTTGCACAGTTCTGCACATGGGAACTATGATACTTTATTCTGTTCCTGGTTTACATATGATGTTTTAACTCCACTGCACCACATATCACTGTTTCACAAACAACCAGTCTGCGTTTACAGCTTCATAAAGGTTCTGTCCGGTGAGGAGAACACTCATTCTAAACCAAACGGCTTCGGAGTCTAATAACAACCGTCACTTTTTCATCTCTACTGCAAAATTATTTTACTAGAGATGTAACTAAGTAGATGAAGCTGTTTTGACAAGAGACTTATTGATTGGAGTAATTTTTGTAGCCCAACTACCAGAGATTAGCCGCATCGACTACATGAATATGATGCTTTTCTGTTTTATCTCATAGAAATCGGAACATGTTTGAGTTGCCTTCAAGAAGAAACAACAGAACTATTTTAGTTCTGATTATGTAGATGTTCATGAAAGCTCATAAAGTGGCCTTTTTTTTTTCTCTTCTACAAAATATGATTAACTTAATCGAGCATCTACAACCGCTGTTACTTGTCAAACTTCATGGGTTTTAACGGTGAATCAACGTGACATTGTTCACTATGGAACCACTGAACGTCCAAATGGGTCACATCTGATGACGATGAAAAGCCAACAAGTGTTTAGGTGTTTGAGGGTTAAATGAGTTGCAGGACACAGACGGACCTGATAAACAAGGTTACATATATATACACAGTGTACTGTCTGAGGATGAATCTATTACTGTTAGTCTTTCCGTATTCACTGATACTAAAAAAAAAAAAAAAAAAAAAAGGTTCTGAAAACCACCCGACTCACCCTTTAACTTCATATCTTCTGCAGGAAAACATGAAATTCTTCACTTTCTTGGCTTTTCATGTACTTCCTGTTTCCTGCATGCTTTGGAGTTTGTTACATTTTTGTATTCCACTGTTTCTTTTACACAAAGCTGTCTTTTTTTGTACTTGAAATGGGCTTTATTCATAGTGTTAAACTTGTGTAAGAGGGAGGAGGATGTCATTTTCATGCCTTAAATCTTATATTTACTCAAATGCAATAAATTATATTTTATTTCTATTATATAGCAGCTATATTTCTGTCTTTCATTGCGTATTCTGTTTTTTTTATATATATATATTAAGGTTTGAAAGGGGAAAAAATGACTGAAGCTAACACTGTAGAAATTATAACATTTTTATTTATATTATGCAAAAAAAAGTATTCTGGATTTTATCTAGTTTTTAATTTAAACCCCTGCTGACATGAGAATGTGCAGAAAATGTATTCACTTTGTGAGTCTTGAATCCCATGACGTATGTGTTTACCAGAAATGTTTGAGAACAAATATTCAAATGGTTTTACAGAATTTATTCATCAAAAGCAAAAGTTTCATCTTCATAATAAAGTTACATATCCGGTAAAGAACTAAAATAAGTTTTGATTACTATTATTAAGTAACTTGTGGCTTCAGCAATTCTAAAGAAAAAATCTGACAAATCAATTTAATTAATTCGGAAGCTCTTTGAAAAAATATTTATTCACCTATTATTAAACATCTTCCAAGAAAATATTGTATTATTATTATATTACATTACTTTAAGTACAGAAGATGGTGCAGAAGCTTCAGTGGTCCAGTTCACTAAGGTTAGGACTTCAATCTGAAAAGAGATACAGACAGAAGACATCAATGTTTACTGACGAACAGAGAAATTACATCAAACATGGCTCTGATCCATTTCATGGACTGATTCTAATTTAAGATTAAACATGAATGAGCCGACTCATACATGTACTGACCTCAGAGTTGTCAGTCTAGAGTCTGGATTCTGCACAAGATCAAACAACTCCTTCACATCTGAGTCCTGTAGGTTATTTTTACTGAGATCCAGTTCTGTCAAATGAGCGGAGCTGGAGTTCAAAGCCGAGGCCAGAGAAGAAACACTGATCTCTGACAATTTGCAGGATCTTAATCTGAATCAAGAATCAAGGAAAACAATTAAATCCTTCAATTTCAATTTCATCAGGATATTTTTTAAAATTTTATTATTATTTTTTTATTTTATTTAAGTCAGAATGTAAACAAGCCCAAATTAAATACAATTAACAAGGCTGTTTTTAAAATCGAAAGAGTAGAAAGTACAGATAATTGGGTGAAAATGTACGGACTTGAAATGAAAAGTCGGCTGCAAAATAATAAACAGTAAAGTATATATAACCAATAATTTCTTCGGAAGGTAAAGGAATATTTGTACTTAATTACTTGACACCTGCATTATTGACTATGACCTGAAAAACATGATGTAGGCAACTATGTATGAGGGAAACAATATATGACAACAGACATTCAGTCTATCAATAAAATGTGCGTAAATTAACATTATTGATGTTATTTTTCTACATAAAGAAATTCAGTCTTTGATGAACAATGTGAACTCTACTACAGGACCAGGACCAAACAGTAAACTTACTTCAGAATCTCCAGTCTACAATGTGGACTCTGCAGAAAATCACACAGCTCCTTCACCCCTGAATCAAACAGGTAGTTATGGCTCAGATCCAGCACCTTTAGATGGGATGGATTGGCCTGAAGAGCTGAGGCCAGAGAAGAACATCTCATGTGTGTTGAACTGCAGCCATTCAACCTGAATAAAGAATAAAATAAAGTAGATTCATCTATTAATAATTCAGTCAAAGGGGGGTCAGGTTTTCAATGGGACACTCACTGACATGTCCTCATAAGGTTCACCTTGGAATAAATGGAGTGATTGTGTCTTTTTTTAATTTATTTTTTTATTTTTCTATTGGTGTCGCCCTTAACTCACCGCGTTACAGCACGGCCCTTTCTGGCTCTTAATTTGAAAATCTTATAAAAAAATATAGACATTTAGTTTGTTAACAAACTCACGAGCTCCCACGTGGGTATTAATAGTTCATTCTAAAAGTTTGTTTAATGTGATATTTAATTATAAAATCCACAAGTGTGTGAATTTAGTACAGAACAAGTTTTATGTGAACATAGGCGCGATCCAATTAGGCAAAAACTGTAATATTACTGTATTTGAC
>JAPSES010000115.1:583329-619618 GCA_029822895.1 Maxillicosta whitleyi
GGTTCAGTACGGAACCACAGAGGGATGTCTTTAGACCAGTCACTCCTCACAGACAAACAGCTGGGTACTGGAGACTCCGCTCTTTGTCTACAGAGAAGACGGTTTTATTTACTTAGAAGAAAAAACCCTTCACTAGGCCATCACCTGTTGGTAGCTAAAATAGGTGCCATCATTTCCCTCATGTTTGATACCTGAGGATAACTTTTTTGTGATGAAAAGCTTATGTACAGACAGTGCAGTGAGTTCTATCCTCAAGAAAATATTGGCTCAAAGATTCAGTTCATGTATTCAGTCTGTGAAGAGTTTTGCAAAAAGGGTGCGACCCAGGCATAGATGTATACTGTATAGACTGTGATGGATGAATGAGTAACAGGTGTTTACTCAGTGATGATAAAGACAGGACCGGTGAAGAAAACTGTGGGGGTGAGAGGAGGAGTGGTTAAAACAATGGAAAACTACTGGAGAAACTGGACGAGTGAGCTGAACCAGCAGGGGTGAGAGAGACAACACATCAACAATGGGGAAAAAAAAAACCCAAAAAAACAGAAAAGGCCAACACAGTCATAACACTATTTAAAACTTTCTGCCTTCGCTTTATAATTCTGATCTGGTGTAACTACAGAAAAAGAAAAGGTAGCTTGAAGAGATTGACAGCAATGATAAAATGGGTCTGCATTGTATTTATTTGTGTATTTATTTCACTGCTTTGTCATCAGTGGTTACACTTACATACACATAACTTAACTTCCTGGGGTTTGTCTTTATTTGTGAGAAAAAAAATATTGGTAAGATTAATTAAGATGATGATTAATGAAAATGAATATTCCACTAATATTCTTATTCCATAACCAGACTAAAAATAGTGCTGCTGTGTTTTAATCCTTCAATCATGTGTGTGTGTGTGTGTGTGTGTGTGTGTGTGTAAAAACCTGTTGATATCCTCTGCCATAATGTTTAATAGTAGATGTGTTCCATTTTTTTGACAAGTAATGTGAACTTTTCTATGGAGTGTTTGGAAAAAGACCTGAGTCAGACTCTGGAATATAATTTTTACATGACATGGGTCAAATTCAGGACATTGTCATATTTTTGACCTATAGTGGAATAGTCATAACACCACTCCCTCTCTTCATTCACTCAAGTACAAAGTGTTACTTATTATACCGTTAAAGCTTAGATAACCTTCATAACATTATTTAAAAATAAAAAAGGTGTCTTACTTTGTGTCTGACGGTCCAGGTTCGGTACTGAACCACAGAGGAATGTCTTTAGACCAGTCACTCCTCATGGACACACAGCTGGGTACTGGAGACTCTGCTCTTTGTCTTACATACGGAACTCTGGAAGCAACACAGTTACAATCATTTTATCAGACAGGAAATTACTTTGATGCACTGAGCAGTTCATTTCCTCCTATTATCGTCCATTAATGATTTGTAACTGTATGGATGAGCAATCTAAACATAGAACATTTAAATATTTGTCACCCAGAATTTCCTGTTATCACAATTAACGATGGGTATTGTTCAAATTTGATTAATAATACCACTCTAACCAATACTGCTTATTGATCCAGTACTGTAATGGTCTTCATATCAGCTCTTTTTAACAGTTTAGGATTAGAGTTATGACATAAATAATGATTAAAATAATTATTTCCTCTGCTTTTTGCATTTGTAAGATAATATACTATTAATATTCTGTACAAGTAAAGTACAACAGTACTGTTTTGAACTAATCACTATCATGGATTATGATTTGTTATTATAGAATCATGAACCAAATACCACAAATAATTATCAAAAGATACTCATCCATACCCATCTCTAATCAACAAATATCACAAAAAAAATAGTATATACACACTGTTGCACATAAAGTTGGATTACTTTTGTTTCAGACGCATTCCTCTTTTTATTCCTATTTATACACATCAGTAATCACCTTTCACCTGGTACAATGATTACATAATGAGTCCCAGTTAGACTTTATCTATCAAGAATAAATCACATTGTCAGGATCATGTCATGAGAATAGGTAATAAATAAATAAATAAATAAATAAATAAATAAATAAATAAATAAATAAATAAATAAATAAATTCCAAATTTATGAGCAACAGTGTATAGTAAAAACTACTCAGTCTACTCACTTTGTATCTGAAGGTCCTGGTTCATTTCTATCAACAGGCTCCTTTAAGGATAAATCTTTCTTTATATGATGGGATACTGAAGACTGTCCTGTATCCTCCTCTTCATCCACATCAGTATCCATCATCTCATTTGAAATTAATCAGAACAGTGAGTCAGTGAATCTAACAAAACACCTACCACACCCAACACAGACAGAACAGGAAGTTACACTCAGGCTCATACAGCAGTCAATCAAGTCAACACTCCACCTGGTGATTTAACGGATCCACCTTTACAGTCAACAGGAAGAAAACTCACTCAGGCACTTTTTAACAGTGTTATAATAATGTTGTACTCACTCTGCCTCAAACGACTTCTCTCTCAGCTCAAAATGGAGTTTGAACTCACTATACTTTCACTTTTGTATAACTAGAACAGCCCTCCCTTTCCTTTTACTGAGCTGTACTCAGCCTTAGTACACAGAAAAGGTGTCACCCAAAAGCTCATCTTACATGAAATAATTTATGTGAATGAAAATACTGATTAAAACTCTTACTGTCTAACTTAGGGTCAGGGTCGTGGAGGTGTTTTCAGTATTTCAGCAAGTGCTAAGAAAAAATCATATTGTATTATTGATATAATATATGTACATAAAAAAGAGGAAATGTATTTCTGAAAGAGACTTTAGATGTAAACTTCAGCAATGTGACACGCAGAGGACAGGCTACAAAACACAGACATGATGTAAAAAGATCATGTAGATGCCAAACTCACCTTTCACAGATAAATAGAGAGAAACGTGGAAGGGATAGGCTACGCTCCAGACGGTCGTGGATAATGACAGCACAGCAACTAACATATCGTCTGAGGAAAAAAAAAACCATACTTATATTCTCACTTCATATACGCAAATTATAGACACATTTATGACAGAATATATGCTTTTATGGGGCATTTAATTTTACCTTTCCAGGAACTTGAAAGTGCAAATAAATGCATCTGAAAGGAAATGAAAATCACGAAGTTAGAAAATAAACAGAGCTTTTATTCTTTTCTCTTCGGTAAAACGAGGAATACCGACTCTCAAGTTTAGTACCTGATGAGCTACATGACTCACATCCAACAGTAGGTGTCACTCGCCACTATACAAAATAAAAGTAGGAACCACAACGGAACCAATATTAAGTGTCACCGTTATTAGCCGGATTGTTTTTTGCGACGGACACTAACAGGGATATTCGTCCAGCGGCTTACAATTAATCTCTTTAACCGCAAGTCGTCGCCCGGTAGCATGAAAAATATGTTAACCGTTATCTCTAACGCACTTTGTAGGATCACGGGCCGAAATGTGGTGAGTGGTTTGGGCTTGGCGTTGAGTTTTTTTTGGGTTGCTGGTTCGGAGCAGACCCGGGTCGTGGTAACTGTTAGCTAACCTGGTGTTTGGCACAACGCTGACCTTGTGAACATATTAGCTGCATGTAGGCTAGTTTGGCTGCCGCTTTGTGTTTTACCTGTTGTACTTTTATTGTGGTTTATCTCTGCTTGCAAATATCCAATGAACAAGCAGTGAAATTATGCATTTGCACGGATAAAGTGGCGGGCAATATTTGTTTGGTCATCATGACTCTTTTAGCCTCAGTTTGAGCCTAAGATTTATCAAGTTACAACCAACTTAATAAAACTTCGAACTAAACTTTTTTTTTTAAATTTGTCTTACACACAGTAAATACTACACAGAACAACAAACCCTATTTATTGAATGATGTAAAAAAACAATATTAAAAATACATTTTTGAATGTAGATGAACTATTTTCTCATCATTGAAGAAGAAGAAGTGCTGCTTTAAATGCGCAAAAATAGGTATTTTACCGAAATATGGTTAAAGAGGTAAAAAAAAAAAAAAAACCCAAAAACATCTTTATCCAAATAGGATTCTTTTTGGTTAGAAGACACTTGAAGCTTTCAGGAAGTTAAGTCGGTCCTTAGTGAGTGATGTAACTCTCCTTGAAGGTTGTGGGAAAAAGACCATCTCTGTTTCGCTCATTTTGTAGTCAGATTTGTGGCTCAAACTGGGGCAAGAATAACTTCACTGCCTCCATATCTAACCTCTATCTCATCTCATTTGTCTTCAAGAAAACGGCTTTTACTGCTAATATGATCGATATAATTGACCATTTCTTGCCTTTGCTGTTTGATCAACCTAATTTATGTTTATGTTTCTCTCCAAATTAATTAGAGGCTATGTTTTTTGCCATGTCTGTAGAATCTCTTCTTATTTGTTAGAAAACTTTTTTTGTTTTTTGTTACACTCCCCCTTGGCCTCACTTCCTTTAGAATTTTCACCAAAGTTAATTTGCCCAATATGTATTACAGTGAATCAATCTGAGGACATCTTTATTTCAGCTGATGCTTTAAGAATAGGTGATGGGTATGATTATGGGCTTTATAAGGAATTGACTTTACAAAAACAAAATCACACCTGTGATCAAATAAAAAGCAGTAAAAGCCAGCAGAGCTCCTTCAGACTTCTTGATATTCTGTTGGAACTATGCTGTATCATTCACCTTTTCCTTGCTGTGTCCACTCCTCTTCTTTACGCACATACATACACACAAAACAAACCCTAAATGTCTCGCTTTTCTCCCCCTCCCCAACTCGCCTGAACCCTAGGGAGCCCAAACAGTGTCAGAGGTAAGGAGCTTGTCACCCTGCCGGTCCTGCATCCCCTCCTTCTGCGTTTGTTACTCTGAATTATTTCTGAATTGTGGATTCTAAATTGTGAATAATGCTAAAGGATCAGTTGAGTATTTTTTCTGTGCTTTTGTTACTGTCAACAAATAATAATAATAATAAATGTTCTACATTTTCTCTACAATCATACAAGGTATTTATGTAAAGTGAGAACATGAGAGGCCATATTTGTATTAATATTCTGAGTTAAATATTTAACCAGTATTTGATCATTCTTCCCTTAGAACCATAGATAACATACAAATGTGAGTATGGTCATGATCCAAATGTGTATAATACCGCAAAAGAAGAACTGATTGAGTTAGTCGCAAAAGAAGATGGATACTAGTTATAACATACAGTACTCTGCAGAAATGTTGGGACACCTATAGTTGTGTTGTTTTTGCAGAGTTGTTATGAGCGAACATTTATTTCTCAGTTGCTTTTCTTTAGATATAGTAAGAAAATGCAGAAAAAAGCCTAATGTAATGTAACATAGAATGAAACCTGAGGTAAATTATGTAAATGTCATACTGCCTGATCAAAAAAGGATAAGATATATTTGATAAAAAGATGTTGCACTAAATGCTTATTTTCCTGAAATTGTTGTGTTTAGGGCTATTTGCTGTCTGTCCCTGTTGGGTCTTTATACAGGGACATTATGGTCATTCCAACTAATACGACAAATCTAATGGTGTCTTAAGATTTTTGCTTTGCACTGTAAATATTTGTAGAGGGTTGGGCAATATATTACATTATTGCTTCATCCGGAAATCTGTCTTGTGCAACAGAAGTTCACAATGCAACCACTTGGTTCATTCTTTCTCCCTTATGTGTATTTTATAGTCATAATTAGTGTTGTTTATACTATAATAAAACTGCAAAATTCAGCACATAAAGTACTAACAACCACTAATTAAACAGTTCATAGCCAATGTTTAAAGAAAGTAAATGACAGGTTTAGAATGTAATTTGCTCTGTAAATATGTCTCTGAGGTTTCCTTTATATTTTATCTTGTGTTTTTCTGATAGTGTGTATTTTAAACTGCATCCCAAAATATGTAACTAGTTGAAACACTGTTTACACCATGTTCCTTTCTGTTTCCTAAAGAAAAAATATGTCACCCACTGCAACGATGAGGCTCAGTCATGTGTTTTTCATAATTTTCAGACAACAATGGAGCTCCACAATACAGACTAATAAGATAAATCAGGTTGCAGACACACAGGCGATACTGTTTATAGGATGAATTCACTCCTGCAGTTAGTCTGTACTTAGGATTTGTTGACAGTAAGAAAAGTATAAATCACTAAAATCACCATTTTTATTCTGAATTTGACATAAGTGTCAGATGTTTTTATTTTTACTGTATGTTTCAGTTAACGGTGTGTTGTTTTTGTTTTTTTTACTTGAACTGCCTGTTTTAGTCTCTGCATGTCATTTTAAATATCAAGTGTTTTTTTTTTTAAATTCTACTCTGAAAAACTTGTTAACAGTCTCTGCAGTATTACCATTTCAGTATCAGAACAGTGAGTGTGAGAGCTTGCATACACCTCTTTATTTGTGAAAACCTGTGAATAATGCACTGCAAAATCATTAGCAGTCATAACAGAGCCCCTTATGAGAGCTACCAAAACACTTGCATATCACATTTTATGTAATTTAACAATTATGTTTCACATTTATTTGAATCATAATTGCTGTTATTGTTCTCCAGCTTCTTCAAAATGACTGTTATTATCCTTCATTAGTCACAAATTGATGGTAGATAAAGCAACAAAATCATCTATGTAAATTAAATTAGTTGAAATAATGGAAAAAGGAAATCAGTTTTTATAAATTTATGAAAAATGCTGAGGTTTTTTTATACCCCCTACTAATTCGTTAAAATAAGGTGTCTTTATAGTCACAAAATAGTTTAAAAATCCTTGATAATTTAGACTTCATTCAGTTTAAAACTCAAAATATTATAGTCAGAAGCTTCATCTTTCAGGACGCAGCACTTTTATTGTTGTTACTTTAAATAAATACATAATTAGATTAATTTAAACTCTTATGTATTTGTCATCTGTATATGCATACTTTTCACTTCAGTTTTAACTTGCTTTTGAATGTTGATTTAGATTTTTTTTTTTTTGCTCTTTTTCAATCAAATAATTGATTACCCAACTAATCACTGCAGCTTTAAACAGATAATTTTATCTCTAATGCAACATCAGACCGTATTGTTGACGCAAACGCTGCGTTTCGTCTCCACATTTCCCTCAGTGTTTGTGTCTCCTCCTCATGTTTGTGTCCTTCTGATTTCTGAGCTGCTGTTTTAACCTGTAGACCACCTGTCTCATCATCACTGTAGAGCTCTGGTCTGACTGGTTGGCTCCTGTGCTCCTCAGTTGCTGATTGACCTGTCAGAGTACGTCAATCTAACCTCACCAGCGGCGCCCGCCTTGGCACAGACCCAGCGGCAACCACCCAAACCACCACCTGTCAGTACTAGAGCTTCTGCGGCAGAGTTAGTTAGCACCCAGAACGACATAGACAGACCAGTAAGAACATGTGGAGCATCCTAAATGTCTGCCTGCTCACTAACTGGGGAGGGAAATCAAATGTGTGTCTACAGGATATCAGCAAAATACCCTTAAGAGCAATTATAAGCTTTCTTCCTGTTAAATTCTGCCTAAATTAATGAAAATGCTGTTTCTGCCTCAATCTGTTACTTTAACATTTCTGACTTCAGCTGTAACTAACCAAAAGTGTCTTAATCAGTTAATGCCCTGTTTGCTGTTTGTTTTTTGATTTGCAAGTACATTTATACAGTATATTTGTTGAGTTTATTTATACAAAATACACTGATGGGGGGGCAGCATTTGATATAAATGAAAGAGAATAATAATTTATGGCAGAAAGAACATTGCAATTTTTCAGAGTTTTTGTACCAATGTAAATTGCATTTTAAGTGCAGCACATCAGCCATTTTGGGCTTAACAAATGTATGTTAGATCTAAAATGTGGAGGGCGTTATAAAACCTACTTACCCATTCGCCTGATCTTAGAGTTGTAGTTGGTCCACAGTGGACATGTTTAGCAAGACTGAACTTTAAGTTTTATGTATATGTGTGTGTGTTTTTCTCTAATCTTTACAATATTTCATTCATAGGCATATTAAAATAGTAATCCATAATTTGTGAGACTATAAAATAGTATTGATTCAGTTCCCCAAATGGCTCACCTGACTTCCTAAACCTTTTCACAGACCTAGGGTAAATCCTGTTATAAAGCACAAACATTATTGGGCAAACAATTGAATAACCTAATAATTATTTATCTGATCATGCACAGATTTTATCAGACAATGTTAAGGAAAAACTTTGTCTTCCTGAACAAACGTTTAAAGTTTTTTAGATTCTGGGTTTATTTGAAACAGGTTGTAAAGCCAGTGTTTGTCTTCTCATATTAAACGATAAGTCATTTAACTGTTAGAAGGATTATATCAGAGAGCAATTCATACAAATTGAATTCTCACACCATAATTTTCATCTTTTATTCAGTGAAAATGAAATGCAAACATTACCATTCCTCATGATACCCTTGACTCGCATCGGTATGTCTAATATTTACATTTTTTTCTTTTGCATTTTTTTGCTTTACTGTGATACAATGTATTTGTCCAGAAAGAGAGAACTGAAACTGAAGGCATTATATTTTTAATGTTATGAAAATCAGTGTCTGCTACCTTTGAGCAGGTTCAATGTCATATTTGTCTGATGTTTATTCCTTCCTCTTCCACCCAATGTCACACAGTTTTAGTCGTGGTCAGAAGCTGTGATCGATTCACTTGGAAAGTTGGAAACCTCCACGTTTTCCAACTTTTGAGATAGAGTTGTGGACACCAGACGCCAGCTGATGTAGCGTTATCAGCCTCTTTAATCATGTGCGGAGGAGGCGCCTCACGCTGTCTGTCCACTTTGAGTTGTGTTTTTGACGTCTCTGATGGTGTTGATAATGTTGTTTGTGTTTGGTGTGTTGTCATCCTTCAGGGCACACAGGTCTTGGTCTCCCGCTCCTTCGCTGACTTCACTCCTCAGATGACCTTTGACATCAAGGTATGTCAAAGCTAACATGTTCGGTGTTTTAAAAGCAACTAAAGTAGCTTGGATGATGTTTTATGAATGTATTAGAATAGATTTTTTTTTTTTTTAGTCAGTTTAAATTATACTGTTCAAACTGCAAATGATATAAAAGAAACTATAGACACCATAAATAATAGACATTACATAAACCTTGTATTCAAATAATATAAAATACACTGAATTAGGGCTTGATGATCTGGAAAAACATTATTTAACAATCTAGAATCACATTCTGCAATCTGAATCACATCTACAAAATGTGTTAATGAAGTTTGATTGTTTTTTTTCTGGTTTCTGGACACTTTGGGTGTGAGGTGACTTTATTTCACCACTTTACACTAATATTATTGTAATGTTTTATGGCAATAAAATGTAAAGCCTGAAAACCCCTGAACCTAATCTATTCATCAGTAAAGTAAATGCTACGCTGCATTTGAGAGTCTGGCTTTGACCGGCTCTATATGCAAAGTATCATGAGATAACTTTTGTTTTGATTTGGGGCTATATAAAGAAAATTTGATTTAGATTTGTTTGTCAAACATGTATCAGCTGTCATGTTCCACATTAATTTCAAAGAGAGTGTGACTTTTTAAATTTTGCTTGTTGTTTTTAACTCCGAACTTTGTTTTTTGCACCACTGCTTTAGCAAAATGTCTGTAAATGAGACTTACTGCATGTTGGACTTCAGAAACCAGACCAACAGCTCACACTTACAGTCTAAAGTTGTCTTTTCTCAAAGCAACACATTACATAAACTTTGCCAGTTAAAGTGGAGTAAAACACAAAATTTGTATTGTGGAGTCCCAGTAAATGATCACTATACATAAGAACTAATGATACAGTTTGAAAATAATGACAAATGAATATCATGAGCTCACTCAGCCCTAATTTGTACCTTTAAAGTAAAACAATGCAAAACCATACAAGAGCCATTTAACACAAGTTTTGTAAATACACCGTACATTAACAACACGCATACAAATATATCTATTACACCAAGAGACAGAAGAATGAACGGTCTTCTTCCTCTTCTGCGTTCACTGATAGAAATGTGACCTGCACCGTCTGGAGGAGGGTCCCGCTGAGAAGGCAGAGCTGACTCGGGATCAGGGACTGAAGTACTATCGCACCATGCAGACCATCCGACGCATGGAGCTGAAGGCCGACCAGCTCTACAAACAGAAGATCATCAGAGGCTTCTGTCACCTCTACGACGGACAGGTATCGACTACTGAGGTCAAAATGAACACTGTCTCATTGATGAGACTTCTCAGTGTCCACACAACCTAGATGATGGGTTATATTCACATCTTGTCATTGACAAGACAGAATCTATGCCATTAAACCATAGAATGTCTGTTTAAATATTCTCTCTGTTAATTTTACCTTTGTTAGTTTTACCATAGTTTAATTTTCACATAAAAATGCAAATGTTAGAAGAACAACAAGACTCAGTATTTGGCAGTGTATTATAAATGTAGACATCCAACGAACACTGAAATTTAACCTCTGCATTTTACCCACCACTAGCTGAACATGCAGGAACACGCCACACACTGCAGACTAGGAGTAGTCTCTTAATAAATGGGGTGATGTTCATTAATTGCAATGATTCACAGTAATTTGTGAAATTTTCAAGCACTTGTATGAACAGAAAATAGATAATTTTCTTTGGCTTTCTTTCCTGCTAACATAATTTGAGGAAAGTGTAGTAAATGTAACCTTTATTTCATTAAAATGCTTGTTTGTTGAGTTGAATGAAATAGATTCTTTAAGGGTTGCCCTATCACTACATATCCTACAGACAAAATGTTTTTACAAAACATCTTTAAAGTATAAAACACAGAATAATAAAGATAAAAACACAGAGACATTTTCACACATGTGCTATGCAGTTAAAATAAGATAAAAGACAGTATTCTTGTTTTACTCCTGCAGGAAGCATGTGCAGTAGGCATCGAAGCGAGCATCAACCCCACAGATCATGTGATCACCGCCTACCGCGCCCATGGATACACCTACACCCGTGGAGTGCCTGTCAAACAGATTCTCGCTGAACTCACAGGTGAGACTCAGATTCAAAGCCTGAGCAAAGCATTTCTTCAAGTATGTAGAAGAAGAAATCTCAGTGGTATGTTTTGTACTGTGCATCTGACATGTTGCAGAATTAATGCTGATTCACTGCCTGATCTTTTAATTGACATAATATTCTAGGTGTCACCATTAGGTTATGAACACTGATGGAAGCATGTGGCTGAAGTTTATGGTGGTGGAGCAGGTTTTAACTGCTCATGGGCACCAGATAAAGCTTTAAGTTCAGCTTCTTCCTGGTCCTTTTCAAACTTAAAGCATTATTAAAAAGCCAAAATAAGATAGTCATACATTTGTGTGACATTTTATCTGCTTTTTTGATTGATTTATTTCTATATATTGGAGTATCCTTTTTAATTCAGGAATTTCTTTTGCCTGCTTGTGTTCGAAATAATGTCTATCTTATAAAAGTGCAAATACAGAGCTACATGGGAAGGGAAAGAAAAAGAGACAAAGTATTCAGACACTCATCTGTTTTCGACATCCTTGTTTCTCTGCAGGACGTAAAGGTGGTGTGGCCAAAGGCAAAGGAGGCTCAATGCACATGTACGCACCCAGCTTCTATGGAGGAAATGGCATTGTGGGAGCACAGGTAGACAAACATACACACATAAATCCGATGTACAGAAATGAGCCGGATACCACATTGTTTTGATACTTGTTTAGTACTGTATATTTTTAAAATGAAGGGGTGAAAAAGCCAAAAATGCTCTATATTGGCCAACTAATGTAAAGTTACACAGTTTCCCATTAAGTAACAGCGTCCAAATTAACCCAAATTATTTGTATGTCTCATAATAACATAAAAGATCTTTAGCGTTGTGGTTCATGGGATGTCTATTTAATCTGCATATGATATCTGTAGCTTCCAGTAACATGGCGATCTGATCTCATTTAACATCTCACTTATTTAATTTACTGACATGTTACAAAAACACCCACGATTTCCAGTGGATTAAGTGGACACTTAAAATGCTAATAGGCTCCAATGAATATATAAACACAAGTCATTTAGTAGACTTGCTACCCTGGCAATATTAATGCAACAAACACCCCATAATTCACAATTCAATGCTCTCTTGACGAATTTCAGCCCATTTAAAATGAATATTAATGAAGTAGGACAGTGCTGTTTTCACACTTTGGTGCTGTATATGCTGTGCTGTTTAGTCATATCCACAGCCTTATCTCTTATATTATTGTGTTCAGCAAAATTATATTAAAGGACAGCCTCAGGATGTGGTAAATGGAGTTATATTTTAGTCTGCAGAAATTTTTTTTAAGAGTTTACAGATAATTTCACAACATTATTAGATTATGGAACTGCTTTGGATATAAAAATATATACACATTATTCACAAATTGCATTTCAATCCATAGTTACAATCATTAAATTGTGTTTGATCAGTAAAGGGTTGCTTTTTGCTGCTGTGCATGAATTTAAGTGAAATAAAATGAGTTGTTTTAAGTAACTGCTCTGTGCTGTTCAGGTTCCTTTGGGTGCAGGCATCGCTCTGGCCTGTCAGTACCAAGGCAACAATCAGCTGTGCGTCACATTGTATGGAGACGGAGCAGCCAATCAGGTGAGACCATGCTCCCCGTCACAGGTGTACAGTGTATATTTAGATTTCTAATTTATTTTGATTGTTGTTTGTTAGCATTTAAAAGCTTTAAGATATGCTTTTTTAACAACAAAAGTATCTTAAAGGTTCATTTTATTTTGTGACCAGGAGAAAATTATTGATTCAGTAACAATCATGTGTAACAGCTGACTTTCATTCATTGTTTAAATGACACCCCGTTCTCTTCCATCCAATCAGGGCCAGCTGTTCGAGGCATTCAACATGGCCGCCCTGTGGAAGCTGCCATGCATTTTCATCTGTGAGAACAACAAGTATGGCATGGGGACATCTGCGGAGAGAGCATCAGCCAGCACCGACTACTACAAAAGAGGAGACTATATACCAGGACTGAGAGTGAGACACAAACTGATATGGTGTACATGAGAAACATTCACGTCATGGTTTGTGCTTGTTGATAATTACATGCACGAGTCACTCCAACAGATATACTAATTATATGTAAGAAAGTTAGTAGTTATACTGTGAGAAAATTTGATATTGTTTTAATGCTCACTGTCACTTTGATTAGTAAAAAGCATGATTAAATCTGGGAACTAGAGAATTCTGTCTGCGTAAACTGACCTGGGTGTAAATGCAGGTAAAGGTCAGGGGGCTTTGTTTGTGTCTGTCATGGTCAGATTCTAAACTGAGGTCTTGGGTATTGGCTGCAGTGTGCCTTTGCTGGCTGTATGCTGCAGCTGGCCTGTACAGACCTAGACTACAACAGGAGGAGGCTCATGTCCATCCTGGCAGTTGCAGGTGTGAGCATGCATACAGCTGTTTGATGCTCATGTATGATACTGCACACAAATAATTCATGCTTAGCTGAAAGAGTTTAGGACAGATGTCTGAACCACGATGCTGAATTCACCATATTTTTGTGCAGGTGGATGGGATGGATTTGTTGTGTGTCCGAGAGGCTACCAAGTTTGCTGCCGACCACTGCAGGTCAGGAAAGGTGAGCCAACTTTCTGTCCACTACAGTTGTTTTTATCATCTATAAAATGCTAAAAGTTTGATAATGACATCAGTGTGACTATAGGTCTATGTATGGTCTTTATAGCAGTGTCCCATCTCTGTGTAAAAATATATTGGACTTAAACCTCTGTAAAAGTATAGATCTCCTGTGATTTTGGAGGGTTTTTTTGTTGTTGTTGAAAAATACCCTGAAAACTAGAGGGTGTGCAAAGAAATTCAGTCCAAAACCTAAAGAATCTGATGCAAAAATAAGGGTTTATTGAACTTGTGAAGACAACAAGAATGTAACAACCAACAAAAAGGTTTTGAATTTGCCAGTGGTGCCATTCCCAGAGTCTGTGCATTCTCTGTTTTATAATCTATTAAAACCTCCCTTTTTGGTATGTTTAACGTGTTTTTCACGACTTCTGAATACCTGTGAAAATGTTACCGCTCTTATCTGTGTTTTTTGACATTTGATTACTCGTAGTACCCTGTATAACCCTGTTGTGTCAGCGCTTTCTATGTGGAAACACCCAGCTCTCCTGCTGCTTAGCCTGCAGCACTGGGCATACATATACTGTGTGTGTGTGTGTGTGTTTCACTACTCTGCCCTCATTCTCAATACACATACTGGGCTACAGGATCACTGCAACACACAGCTCTTTTTCCTTTGCATATACATTATGTGTTGATTAATGTAATTTATAACCATACGCACACCATCAGGATTCAGGTTATTACTGAAAAATACTTTGACATAAAAGTATGAATACATTTTTGTCTGATTTGTCCACTACATCTGTTCTTTATTATCTTATAGTTACTATATTTATTTATTTTAAATGTACTGTGTAATTTAGTAACAGGGTTTCACATTAGCTAAGTGTTTTTTTTGTTTGTTTATTTTGTTTTTTGTCTGTCAAACTGGATAATGAACAATGATTTAGTTCACTTTCTTTATTCATTGTCCAAGCAGCATTCAAAGCAAAATTCCATATGTAGCAATATAATATTCTGTATATTCTAAGTGTGAAAGAGACTTTAGGCAGTGTGCTGTAAATGCAGAAGCCTAGTGTTTTGGTTTTAATTTCACTGCTATGATATGATGTAAGTTTTAAGTAGATCAGGTTGTATAAACTGCCAACCCGACAAGCCAGGAGAACAATGAAAACACTCACCACAATGAAAAGGGACAATAGAAAGTTTGTACCCAAATCGTCTCCCTTTTTCCTACTCCCTGGAAGAATTCAGCCCTTTCTACACTGTCACTGTTAAAGTAACAGAATTTCTTTATTTTATTCTTTACTTTAGAGGTAAGCCTAGTAAAAACAAAATATGAAGTAGGTAAAGACCTTGAACATTTACCACAAATAAAACGAATGACAAAAACCCAACTTAAACTCCTATGTCAAAAAACAGGAGAAAAGTTGCAAAAAAAAAACAACAACCACTTACTCCTGATATGTCAATGGTACTTGCACTGTGACAATGTTGTTTACAGTACTCTGCACAGGCCTGACATACATTTTATATTAATAAGACACGCTGTCATCCGTGTCTGTTGCCTTGGCAGGGCAATGTGATGCTTAAAGCAATACATGCTATACATCTATGTAACTAGAAGAATGTCAGCTAAAAGAATGCAGTTCAACAAGCACTCGGGATGGGCAAATATGAAATATGCTGACGGTCTGAGACTATCCTATGTCATGAATAAATTTGCGAAACAAACCCCCAGTACAACAAACTTTATAGTTAAGATTCACTGACTGAGCCGAAGAAGTGTAAAAATAAAGCAATGATTACGAATTTTGTCTTACAGTTTTTTTTATCATACCATGGTTTTATACAAATGAAGCTTCTGCTATCAGATAATCCATTGTTTTGCGTTACATTGAACTGCTTCGAACTAGAAGTAAATGGCCCAGGGTTGAACAGGTTAATGGGTTGGCTGTTAGTCACTTAAAATCTATGTTCAAATCTGAAATTTACATTTGAGGTTTATTCCTCCTTTACTGTCATTGTCATTTTGAAAGTCGAACAATGATGTAGAGTGAAAATTGTGTCTGAGATATGATGTGAAATTAATCTGGTTACAGGGTCCCATTTTGATGGAGTTAGACACTTACCGTTACCATGGACACAGCATGAGTGACCCAGGTGTCAGGTGAGAAGCCTCATAAACAACAGTAGCATCATGTAACATATTTACTCACTTTTCACTTTCCAAGTCATTTATGATCATCTAGAAATTATGAACCACCTTGAGTACAACAGATTAGTGAGGAGGTATCAAATCAGAGATGCTTCTTTTACTGAAACGGCGTTATAACTCCCTGTAACTCTGTGTTGTAGCTATCGCACTCGGGATGAAATCCAGGAGGTGCGCACTAAGAGCGACCCCATCTCCCTGCTGAAAGAGCGCATGCTCAGCCACAACATGGCGTCTGTAGAGGAGTTTAAGGTGAGTGAACACTTCAGCATTTAAAGCAAAGGGCAGATTATGGTTGAACTAAGCACATATTTCATGAAACTGCTGCAGATTTTGTTCCAAAGTTACAAATTAATACATTTTCTGTCTGATAAAATGTCTTGTCATCGTCAGATTTTATTATTATTCACCATATTTTACTTTACAAGCTAAGACCTTTAGACCTTTTTCCCATTAGCTCCTCTTATTATTTGTTCTGTCTTCGTCTTTTCTACAGCTTTATACACTTAAAGCTGCTGTGCTTGATAATATTTTGTAGTCACTGGGCAAAAATTTCATAAATACCTTCAGGAATATTGTAACTGAAGTGGTGTGAGAGGACATGAGACTAATGCATCTTCTCTGTCCCTGTAGAACATCTACCCATTAACACAGATTTCAGCTAATTATAGGCATAGGTGTAACTATAATTACCAATCACTGATCAAATTAGTCATACATGACCCGGATGTGACTCCACTGCTCTACTCTGCGTCTCAATATAGAAGCTCTGAGAAATAACAACATAAAACTGTGTCAGGTTAATTTATATTTATATTTAGACTTATTATTTGGACCAAGAGTAGGGAGTTGCAGAGTGAAGCTATTTTCATAATCCCATGTCCCTTTTTCCACTGTGATTTTCGGCTCCTGCAACATTAACAAAAAAGTCATTTTTTGTTAAGAGTGTTAACTTTGGTACAAAACTGATGTCTGAATAATATGGTTGTGGGGACAGTTAAGCTCAAGAGTTGGAGGACAGACTGTTTTAAGCTGGTTTTTGTTTAGTTTTTCAAGTGGTTGTCATAAGGTCATTGTCCAGCACAAGCAGGCACTCACATAGTTGAATTGAGCTTGATATGATCCGTTTAATTTGCCTCAGAAAAGGTTGGTTTTTTTTGTTTTTTTTCTGTATTTGCTGTGGAATAACCAAGAGTCTTTTCTCTCCTGCCAGGAAATGGATGTGGAAATCCGTAAGGAGGTGGAGGAGGCAGCTCAGTTTGCAACTTCAGATCCAGAGCCACCGCCGGATGATTTGTGCAACCACATCTTCTCCAACAACCCACCAGTGGAGGTCCGCGGTACGCACCCGTGGGCCAAATTCAAGTCTCTCAGCTAGACTTCAGCAACGTACGTACACACACAGACCCTTTAACGTCAGTTCAGTACAAACCAAGACCCCATGAAAACATGTCACTCCAGACCCCTGCAGCATTCCGCACCTTCACAGGACTCAGCCGGGACCTGAAACCTGCTAGTGTTATTTATTTATGTAGTTTTCCAAATGATTATTCAAAGTTTGTCCTGAGGATATCAGATGTTTACAATATCTGAGACGATGATGTTTGTTTCGCAGAGATGGCTTTAGTTCTGATGGGCTGCACACTATACGCACAAAATGTTACTTTTCATGTTTTTTTTTCATTATGAGGCCATGTTTTTACTAATTTTTAATGCCAGAAAAGGAATTATGAGTATGACTTACCTCTCCATCCAAAATGTCATCCTCAGCATTTTAAATCCTTATATTTATAAAGCAATCACGGGTCAGGCCTCTCTGCTGAGGTGTTTTTAAAGATTTTGGTTTGTAAATGGAAATGCACTATCGGGAAAAGTTCGAGCCATGGTATGAGCCAAGTGTGTGTTTATTCAAATGTGAGCTATTTCTTACGGAAGGGAAGAAGAAACCGATCATGTTTTTTAAATATTAATAAGCAGCTTTTAAACATTCTCTTTGATTTGAATTAATGGATGAAGAAGCACGAAGTGAAACCACTTAGGAGTTCAGCGCTTTACACTGTTACTGCTACTGATAAAAATGCACTTATTATATTATTTCACTCCTCTTTACATGCACCTCTGTAAATGTTTACTGTTAGAAATCCTGTACAGTTACAAATATGAAGCTTTACCTGACTGTATGTGTATATGTTAAATTGTAAATGACTGTCAAATAAATACACAAATGAGTAAGAAGCTATTACTCTTTGGACTTTTTCCTGAATCAATAGCTGAGTTTTTATTTATTATTATTTTAAGACTGACAAGAGATTTAAGCCTCTGTAACTCATAATAGTGTATTTTGAGTGCTAAAACGTTACAATTAAAAAGTACAAAATAATTGTTATTGTTCTCTTATCTACCACTCGGTGTCACTAGTACACTGTAAATTTAACACCCCCCCAGTCAATGCAATTTATGATCAGTAGGTTTACATACAAGAAAGAAAAAAGAAACACTGCTATTCCAAGTTTCAACCTGTAAACATTTAATTTAAATCACTTTATTCATGACAAACGGGTAACAAGTTTCTCATCATGCACCCTAATTTTATTTAGTGTTAAGTCTTAAAAACTGTGGAACTTCAAGATAAAAAAAAAAAGAAAATAGACTTTAAGCATGAAACAAAGTAAACATACAAAACGCAATGCCACAACTTTACAGTGTGTGCAGATAATGTGAAAACATATCCAGTATTAACAGACTATAAAATACATTAGAGAGTTGAATTTACAAAATCCTAATTAATCAAGAAAAAAATGTATTTGTATGTTTAAGAGATATTTTCCCAGCAAGCTATGGATGTTTTCTCTATAATCCTTAAAGATATAAACAGCAACCAAAAGTATCCACTAGACTAAAATGATTAATAACTTATGAACCACTAATCCTATCAATAGATGTAAATAATTCAAGTAAAATGCAGTTTCTACACTTCTCAGCTGCATCAGATAAGACTCATTTGGATGTTCAGGGGCTCTATATAGTGAACATAAAAATGCTCCAACATTGATGCAGAAGTAAAATCCATATTGTTTTTTAATAAATGACTGGTTGTAGATGTTTGTTTTTATGTTGGGATATGATAGCCTATATTTAGCTGAAAAGGTAACTTCTTCAGTTTTCTCTGTTCTAATATAATAAGCTTCAAATTTACTCTGAGCTTTACTGTACATCCACATGATCAGTAAATTAAGTATAGGAAAACACCAGATTATTTTTGTTTATGTAAACTACAGGGGATGATGTGATGACACTAGTCTACAAATAAATTGCCTTCAGAATAAAAGCAGTCAAAGTTCCAAGTTCAAGTCGCTAATGAAGACAAATTAAGTAAAAAAAAATAAATAAATAAAAATGCTGGGTGGCTGTAGTTTCCAAGAAACAGTCAAGGAACAAAATGTGAAATTCTAACCATTAATGAGAGAATGCATTGTCCTCAAAAGGAATGTTTGTCTCAAAGCTCCCAGATCTACCTAATCCACTTCACTGAGCCTTATCCTTTCATTCACATATTATATATTGCACATAGTTGTTGTTGTTCTTCTTATTTTTTATGTTCTATTTTATTATTTTCTTTTTACTATATTTTCTTGACATTTCTTTGGCTGTATAAAACTGTTGCATAGTTATGCTACTCATATGTGACTTTAAAATTGCACCCTGGGGGCAAATAAAGTTTTCTGAATTTTCTAACATTTTTATGACTGTATTTTATTGTACTTGTAGTTATCTGTATTTTATTGATAATTTGTAAAGCACTTTGTGACCTCTCTTGTCTGTGAAAGGTGCTGTATAAATAATCTTTACTTATGTACGTATTTACATTTAATTAAATCTCATTAAATCTGTACCTTCCAATACATTCACATTTCAGTTTTTTTTTCTAATGGAAGTTTAATAAATCTTTTGTATAAATCAATATATATGTGTAATAACACTATAATGTTCATTAAAAACATGAACCAACCAATACTTTGGTCCTCTATTGTCATCTTATCAAGATTTAGCTCATTTAATCTGTGAGACATATAATATAGATTAATAGGTTAATAAGTAAGGTTAAACGTAAAGAAAAAATCATTTGGAAAACACACTTAGATTTTTAACTATTAAACTGAATGGTTGTAACCATAAAACATGTGTTTAAGTTGAGTGACTATTACTTTCTGGACACGCCCCCTCCCGTCGTGACGCCGCGTGACGCCACAGTCTGACGGACAGGTAAGCCGACACCGGCCGCCATATTGGGAAACAACGGAAGTGAGTGAGAGAGAGAGACGCAGATCGAGAGATAAGTGTGTGTATGTGTGTGTAGTGAATGTGTGTGTATGTGTGTGTGTGAGTAATGAGTGTGTGTTGAGTCAATCAGTTTCCGAAAAAGGGCGTCCGCGCTGTTTTCTCTCATGTTTGTCTCGCCGGAGGAAGGGGCGGTCTCAGCACCACAGCAGATCCGGAATTAGGCAGCGTTCACTCGGCTTGGCTCCGCTTGGTCGGTCGGTGGGACGGTCGGTCGGTTGGTTGATGGTGGGCTGCGCGGCGGTTCGGCACGGAAACAGGACTGACTTCAAACATTGTGAAAGGGGGGCGATAAAGAGAAAAAAGGGGGTTAAATAATCAACTGGAGTTAACGTGTCGCCCGAAGGAGGGAGGGACGGCAAACAGAAAAGAGGAATTTGAAAGAAGAAGAAGAAGGAAAAGTAGAGGGAGAAGGAAAAGATGCCTCTGGCTCAGTTAGCAGATCCCTGGCAAAAGATGCCGCTGGGAGGGACAGCCGGAGAGGTGAGACCCCCACCAACACACCGACATTCCATGTTCACCTCTGTCGTACTCAACGGCAGGGGTTCATGTTTTGTTATCATATTATCTCACATTTACTATCCAATCCACTACTTTTCTTCTGTATTTCCATTCTCTGCCACTGCACACTTCTACTCAACCGCATAAGTTACTCACTTTAACCGATTAATTGCTTGATTGAGGCATAAACACTATAGCAACTGCCTAAAACAAACAATTATGAACTTCTGTGGCTCATTTGGTTTGGCTCAGAAAGTGTTGGATTAACTTACCAATTTGATGGTTTTACTTTGTAGGCCTATAGTTGGCACTTTTCACTCTTTTCATCAATTATGTTTAACTTAACTTGCTCTGTCACTTAAATGTATATGGTAACTACTTTATAGTTTCTTAATATTTGGTTTTTTTCCCCAGTGTTTTAACAGGTGGCATGTATGTCACATGTAAAGCAATAGATTTTGGTTTCTTCTGGGTAACTACTGAAAACAAATAATGGATTAACTCAACCAGTTTAGGATGGTAGTAAGAAAAAAAGCATAGTAGTTCAGACAAAATGGTAAACTGGAAGACTTTGCTTTGTATTCACAGATATAATTGGTATTTTTCCTCTATTTTCCTAACACTATACTTCCATTTATTCTTCTTTACAGGTTAATTGTTTCAATTTAATCAGCTGATCATTTTTGTTTAGGTGTGAACAATATAGCAGCTTCTTAAACTAAATCTTCTTGCTCAACTTGGACATTTTGTCGGGTCAGTTTGCTATTAGACAATTGTTGGGGCCAAATATCCAATGTAGAGGTTTTGCTTTCCATGTTTGGAAGTGGCCAAATTTCATCAACATACAAACTGTATTTGTTTGGTAATTGCTCAAAAAACTGGTCCAACTAAACAGACAATATTTCCATCATCCAACCAATTCTGCACAAAAAAACAACCTGAATACTTTTAACTAACTGTCCGTATAAAACAACAAATTCTTTCCTCATGCATTTTTTTGCCTTCATGCCTGCAGTTTTGTGTCAACGTGTATCTGTACAAACAGTAAATGACACCTGCATTAAACCATGATTCATCAACTGAAGTGACTCATTTTGCTTGTCTTGTCTATTTTTGATGATCAGTTAGACATAATAACAGGTATTAAGACCTAGTGTTCTGAGAAATAGTTTTATTTTCCACAAAATTGTCAGTGGTTATGGAAGACCATTGTGTATACCACATATGAGATCCTCAGCGAAAATGAGTAGTCTGCATGTAAATCTTCCAAGTGGATTTCCATTTTTCATTCATCTGTCAGATAAAATACATCTGTATCTAAACAACATACATCCACGTCAAATTTCTGTTGTCAGTTTTCTGTATTCTCAACAGTAATTTTTGATATTTTTCCCTGGCTTTATCTGACTGTTTCAGCTACTCTTGTGCAGCTGCACTGATTCACTGATTAGTCGATGGCCAAAAATGTCTGATTTTAAAAGATGACACTTTTTTTTTTTTTTTTTTACCAGTAAAACATTTGCCTTTCTTCTGTCCTTGTATCAGAGTATCTGCTCCTTCTCTGGTAATCACATTATCAGATAATCAGCTAATTATTTAGTTTATTAATTATTTAGTCTATAAAATGTATATTGCAAGACATTTGAAAGTCCAGAGATGTTCTGGTCATTTCATTTGATATTTTATTATGTTGATACATTAAATCAGCTAGTCCGCACACTATGAGAGCCGCAACCTTTACAGTTGCAATTTGCTAGTGATTTTTCATATAAATGTAATATAAATACAGAAGTGAATACATAGCCTATAGGTCCAAAAATTGAAAAACATTTTCTCTAGGCATGCAGTTCAAAGACAGTAACTACACTGTAACCCGGATCGTTTTTCACATTTATTTAATCCATGTGAACTTGATCTTCCCAAACATCTACTGAGCACAGACTAAATGCTGTCCTACACAGCACATTCAAGAAAGGATATTTGTTTATGAATGCCACAACAGTGTACATAAAGTGAAGGAATTGTAAGATCTGTTGCACATTTGTCTCCATTGTTTTAAGTTTGATGCTTATTATGCACAAGAAAATCAAAATCCACACATCCCAGAAGTCATCTTTTAGGGGTTCAGTAGGACTTTGTTGCAGGTAAATCTGTGTTAGTGGTTTTAAATGGTTTGCTCTGATTTGTTTCTTGTTCAAATTAAGTTGCATAGTTGTTTTATTCTAGACTTTGCTAAATAGACTGACGAACAGAATCTTGTCCTGTCTGTCGGTGTGCGTTTTCTTCCTACAAGTTTTTCAATCTTGATAACAAGCAAGGAGGCGGTACTGCTGCCACCATACGATTCAGGAAGAGCTTACGTCTTTGTGTTGTATCCACTTCCTGTATGAGGTGTCACAAGGTCTGCATGAATTGGCTGCTTTTGTGTATGTGGCTCTGTAGACATACAGTTAATAAAACCCGATTTATGATAGGCTTAGACAACACTGAGTCACAGGCAGCTTCTCTTGTTCTATCATGCCTTGTGACAAGTTCATACCTGCTTCTAGCTTTGCTTCATGTCTTTTTTTAGTGTTTGTGTGTTGATATTCTGCTCAATGAGACTGACTTTTGACCTCCTTCTTTTACAGTGTGCTTTTATCAGTTTGTCTAATAACACGAAGCTGTCATTCCTGCTTTTTTAGGCCAGCATAGAACAGAAAAAAACCACTCATGCACACAATAGGGTGAGTGGTGAACTTAAGGAGTGATTCTGCGACATTTTTGCCCTGAAGACAAGATCATTCAAAATGCAAAGAGTAAAAAAGGGCTCCACTCATCTGGAGAAAAGTGGAAACAAAATGTAGACAAATATGGCTACAGCTATTGAGGCTCAGTTGTTTGAACCCTGTAGATGGCAGAGTATTTTTTTTATTTTATTTTGTATTTAATTTTGACATCAAGATTTCAAAAAGCTGTGTTTCATTTAGTTATAGCTTGTCGCAAGATTGCAGGTTTGGTATTCAGCTCAAGACCAAAAAAGGGTCCATTTTATGTCGCCTCATAACACCACAAAATGCCCTCAAAACAACATTGGACTGAATGCATTTTCATCTTGTTACATCTTTTTTTTTGTCTATTTTGCCTTGATACATGTTTTTTTTTTTTTATGTAGTTGCATCTTTTGTGCTATTTTCACCTTTTGTGCTATATTGCACCTTTTTACAGCATATTCCCAAAGCATATCTTTACTAAGATCCAATAATACTTTTCAGCTTCAGAGTATATGTGCGAATTCTTTGGGTAAAAAAAAAAATTCTAAATATTAATGCATCTGAAATGTGAGGTTTTTGATGTTTCTTCTGTGCTGACTGAATTCATTTGAGAAAAATGTTAGGGTGTGCAAAAAAAGGTGTTTTTTTTCTCCTTTTCCAGTATTTTCAGACTAAATGATAGATGGATTCATGGAGAAAATTACCTGCAGATGAAACAATACTGAAAATCAGGATTAGTTGCCGCTATAATTCAGAGCAAAGTAGCTTTTGTCTTCCACGTCACTGCCCTCTTTCACCTCTTCTCTATCATTCTCTGTTTCCCCATAATCCATCACTACCTCATCTCCTCTCTGCTGTGTCTGTTTCACCCCGCTGTGCAGGTTTCTGGATCTGCACTTGGTGTCAAAGTAAATAATCACCATAATCGCTTTTTTTTTTTTGTTTTGTTTTTTTGTCAGGCTGTAGTATCAATGCCATCAGTGTCTGAATCACAGCTGTTGTTCCAGCAGGGAAGCAGGCAGGCTACTAATCTGCTTTACATAATACTAAGTCATATCTGTTGGGGTTTTTTTTTTTTTGTGGCTTTTTTTTTTTTTGCTCTTGGCTCAACTTGCGATGTAGAAGTGGTCACAGCATGGTGGCCCTGCTGATAAGTCTCACACTGCCATCATCTTTTAAGATCAATGTTGGACTCTGAAATGTTTTGCTAATGCAGAGCAGACAATGATAGTTTTTACATTTGCAAGTAAGACACCCACTCGTTGAGCTGCTAGTTTCACCTCTGACTGCTCAGTAGCATAAAACAACAGGACTGCAGGCAGCGAAGTTGGTGAAGTCTCACAGAAAAAAATATGAATGCAGTTAAACATCACTAAATGGAACTAGAGTACAAAATTTATTTTCTTGTTTGAGGTTGTTACTCACATGATTTTGACACCCCTAGTCTACAGCTTTCTCTTCTGTCCAAATTTAAAAAAAAAAACCTGAATATAAATCTACATCACCTGACACTGTTATATGCTGGTGTGGAAAAGAGAAGTTTTTCCAAGTTTGTATATTGTAATATGAGGACAAGCAACAGAGTCACATCTGATTAAATCTGATCAGAAATTGGTAATTACAGCTGTCAATCATGTATCTTTCAGAAAACAACTGATAAACTAAAGTTTGAGTCTGTCACAGTGGGTAAAAGTGGGTAGAATTTTTGTTTTGTTTTTAGACCAATTCGATTACATTGTATTAAAAGATAATTATGGAATATTTTCCTGTGATGCCAAAAAACCTACTATGCAATGAAGGTTTAAATACAGTTTACAAGTATTAGTACTACAGATCATACATTAGTCAGTGAACTTTTTATTTATTTCCCAAACAATACAAATATAGGTCTTCTTCTTTCCTGTCTTACTTTAGTTGTAATGCGTTAGAGTGTAACTGTTGATTGATTTTTATTTTTTTTCCCATTTTCAGTCGTGCACTGCACACCTGCATTATGTTAAGACTGATTTCATCTGAAATGGACAATAAAACACTTTCCTCATCTGTGCACATTAAACATGGTTAATATTACAAGATGGTGCTGATAGACACATCATTAAAGAGTGTCATCATGTCTCAGGTTCTATAGCTAACCTCACTTTGGACTGATTTTAATTATTTTTAGAAGCGAGAGTGATTTAACTGTCTTCACACTGTATTAACATGGTATGAGGTGCAGTTTGCCAGTGGAAAGATCCTTGAAACACCTACTCTTTGCTTTTATACTTTGAGTACATTTCATAGCCTGTACATAGAAGGTTAAGCATATCCTTTTTAATCTTTTTTTTTCTTTTACAAGAGTCTGTACTTTTCTGTGTATGCCTTTATGCATTAAAACCTAGTCAATAACTGTAAGACATAAGACCATAACCATTTAACGCACAAGAAAATTAAATATGGAAACCATTGGCAAAATCTTATTCCCAATCCTTCATTTTTATTTGTTTTCCTAAGTGGTGCTGCCTTAGCTCTTGAAATATAAGTTGAATTTTTGACATTTTCCATCATTTCTTTCACTTTTTTGATGTTAAAGCCCAGATCTAATCAATTGTCAAGGAGTTTGTATAACTATGAAGAACATTCCTACACTATAATCTTGACGCTTTACACTGTAGTCAGATACTGTACATAATGTGGTAATGATTCCTGTGATTAAGTGAATATGGCTTTAGTTGTTTTTTTGTTTTTTACAGCTGAGATGGTAAAAGTGAGGGTTGTATGATTAAACTATGCCAAGTTTTTGGTTTAAACTAGGGTTGCCTTTTGTTACTTAAAGAATCCTGTCTCCCAGTACAGTAATGAGGCTTGGACTATGTGTCATAACTTTTTTCAGACAACACTAGACTACAGCTCTGAAAAGATGAGACTCAAAGCCTCCCAAACATCATAAATACAGGGATTTTTTTTCTTTGCTAACGAGTTTCACTGGTTTCACAACATCTTGATCCTTTTCACAGTTGCAGAAGCAAACACGTGTGAAATGCCTTTGAAAACTGGCAGAAATGGCATAATATTCACTCCTGTCTATGATGTGAAGGCTGTACTTTGGCCTGTGACAATTATTACATAATCATCTGATTGTGATTAATTGAGCATATTGTGATAATTTTGCCTGATAGTTCTAATGGTTTATGTTCATCTATTTAAAAAAAAATACAAATGTACAAAACCAGCAGACATGTTATATTTCTTCACATACATCATTTGAACTTGAAAAGGATTTATTTTATGACATCTCACCATAGTTTCTTCTCTAATTCACCACTATTTATCTCTGAATCTTCAACACACTCCAAAGATCTATTGAATATGTTGAGGTATTGTTCTTGATAATCCTGTTTGTGTTGCGTTTTATTTCGTTTCAGTATATTCATGAAATTTACAAGAAATTTAAGAAAATGTTTGAAAAAAGAGAATGCAAGCTATGTTTGGGGATACTTCTGTGTGCAATAAAGATTTGTTTTTCTAGTGCATGTATAATGAATCAAAATAATAGACTAAAGTCGATGATAATCTAATTGATATGTTTGTTATTGATGATGACATATGTAAAGTATTTTACGGACTACAGAAATAGCTAATTATTTTTTATTAAACTATAATTTCATGGTTGTCAAAGGCCGACCTGCACTGTTTGATTCTGCACATTTTCCAGTTACAGATTTGCTGAGGTGAACATGCTACAACCTGAACAACTAATTACCTTGTCACTGCTCTGCATTAATGCATTAAATGTGTGTGTGTTGTTAACGCAAGTGTTTTTGTATATGTTTGCGGTTACAGGATGCACATCACGACGCTGAGGACTCAGTGGGCGAGGACGACTCCATGCCTGTAAGTCGGCATCTTTTCCCTGCTTTTCTGTTGACATCAAACAGAGACGAGCCTCCAGACTGTGTTTGGTGCTTTCTACTGGTCTTGCCTGACATGTAGTCATAAACACAACGAGTGCTATGTTTGGACAGGCAACAGCTGTGTGTGTATTTCTCAAAGATTTAAGAGTTCAAAGCAAAAGCAGGTTTTCTGGTAATTTGTGTATTGATGCATGTTTTCCCTTTTTATTTCTTTATTTATTAATGTCACTAAAGAAATGTGTGTTGGCAAACAGATCAGCTTAGTTTGATATTTATCATTTCTTTTAGTTGTTCATTTGTACCTTAAAACATGAAACACGGCACAAGAACAACAAAACAACATTTCTATAATGCAAAATGAAAAGGATGCATAGCTTCCCACACTGCATCTGTTATAATGTATATTTAATTAGTAACCATAAGAACAAATGGAAAATGACTCAGAAGGTTGAAGTTATTTAGCGTGGAATGCTCCTTTCTAAGATTTTGGCTTCCAGCTAAATTCTTTGGGTAAGTACTTAGGATTGAATAATTAAATACATTTAAGTAGCTGGGTAGTTAATTGGTTGGTGTATTAAAGCATAATGTCAGTATTCTGCTTTCTAAAAGATGTTCAGTCTTAAATGTGAGGTGTTTAGGGTTTGCACAGGTTTAAAACATTCACTGTTTGATCAAGCAGTGAATTGCCTACACCTGCAGGATAATTAGTGGTATGAAAATGAACCACAGTATGAAAGTCATGACTCATCTTGGAGCAAAATCCTCCCTCAGATCGACTGACTGCATTTGTAGTTCGACTCATTTTGGGAGTTAATGTAATGTTAAGAACAAGGTAGGATCCATGTTTGTTCATCCTACATTTTCTTCTTATCCTCCTCCTTATTTCTCTTCTTGGTTTTCCACCTATTCTTCTCCTACTACTACTGCTTGTTTTCATTTTCTTCTTTTTCTATTTCACAAATTTCAGCACTTAAAACTACAAACTGTTTGTTACTGTACCTGTAAAGACTGCTGTATTATTTAAGCCATAACCCTGACCCTTCCTAACCTAAACCTAACAAAATCTTAACCATTATCAGCCTACAATGTACTGTTGCCTGTAGGACCAATCGTCCATCAAGCGCTGCTGCATTCATTCATCGCTCTATACTGACTTTGTGTTGCATGATGGTACATACTGGGGATTCAGTCTGTAAAAAAAAAGCCTTAATAAAACTGCTGTGTGTGAAGATGCATTACAGACAGTGTAAAGAACCCACAAGAAATTCCTTTGAGCAATTAAGCTCAAAAACGGAGCCTTTAAGGAGACAAAAGTAGAAGCAGGTGATAAAACATGACGTGTCAGCAGGAAGAGTACGATCCTTATCGTGTGCAGAAACATGCAGCAAGCATTTTATCAACGGGGAGCAAAATATTTAAATGTCAGAACACCTGACTGGATGAGATGAGACTGTGTACAGTTGCCTTTCTCGAATTGATGAAATGGCTCTGTTTGCAGAGCACCTAGATACAATAAGATGAGATTCATCTTTTTGTGTTGTGGTTTTTACTGGACAAAAATGACCAGGTTCATCAGTGACGTTTACATCATTGAAAAATCTCTCTGCATGAAGATTATTTATAATGTGTTGTGTCTATTAGGGTTGGGTAATATATTGAAATTAATTGTATTAATCTGGAAAAATCCCATTGTGAAACAGATTATTTCTCTGCAATATTTTCCTGCTCAATAAAAACAGAAAATGTATCTTATTTGTTTTTGTATAATATTCATTTTCTCTTTGAAGTCATATATGTCAAACAGTTATAGTGAGGAAAAAGGACTTTTTGAGACTTAAGTTCTTATAGCTAAGTCATCCATTACATTGATGAAAAAAATTATAAAAAAGTTTTGGTCCCACCATGCAGACCTAGTGTGAACAAACTAATTTAATAGTATTGGCAAAAAATTCTGCACAGTTTTAAAGGCTAATCCTGCTACTAAGCTATACTGATGGACAACTGATGTTGCAATGACAGAACATTCTGTGTGGAGCTCGTGCTCTAGAGTTTTCCATCCAGTAAATGGACTTTTCACTGGAAATGTTTGGGTCACAGGGTGGACCACATGAAAAGGAAAGTACACAGTGAGATAAACACGAAACATAAAATACAAGGTGGTTTAAATGCATATACCTTTCACACCTAGTTATTTGAAACCATTTAATAGTTGGATTGGTAGAAAATTTTGGAGCTTTATTATATGAGGATAAATATGAAGATACATTTGGTTTGTTTCCCAGAGAGGAAATAAATCTTTCCAAAAATGTTGAAATGTCCCTTTAAGATGTTCCAACTTGGATACAGTGGTGTAGAACATACTGCGTTGGGAATCCAGAAGCCTGATGTCTCCACTGAAATAAAACAGAATCAGACCAGACTTTGATCTCACTTAGAGGGGTGTGTGTGTGTCTACTGCAGCCAGGCAGCTGCTTGCATTGATTTTTAAATGCAGAGGAGATGGCTTATGGATCGTCTGTCTGAGAAGAGCTGAGCACTCATTACCTCACCCTCCAGAGTCTGCAACACATGCACACGCACACACACACACACACACTGACAAGCTGTATGTAAAAGCAGTAAGAACACTCAACATATGTGTGAGGATGAATACATTGCAAAGCTGTTAATGAATGAGTTAGCGTGCTCCACAGACTCAACTGAGTGTGAAACTTCTTCTGTGTGTGTCTTTGTATAACTGTGTGGGCTAATTCTTTGTTTCTTTTTTTTATATTTGGGAGGACATTTTGATCAAATCTTCCACTTTAGTGGCTGTGACTTTAGGGTCAGATGGAGATTAGGGTAAGCTTTTGGAAAGTTATTATATCAGTGAAGGAGACATGACGGTGTGTGAGTGTCAGGTTAAACTGTCCAAATGAGGTGGCTTTATCTCTTTATACAACAGATGGCAGCTTCTGTGCATCCTTTGGTACGTCAGTGTTAAGTAGTTGACATTGTTGCATTGATCAGTCAAATTAAAACCCAACTGTAGTGGGTGGAAAACAGGAACAACAACACTTCTGTGCATGGATAATGCATCCATGGAGCTGTTGTAGCAGCTTGTCTGTGTATTATAAAGTGAACGTGTTGGACATAAGGTCTGTACAATATGTCTGCAGTAACATTCTTTGGGCTTGGAGTAACAGTTTGACCTGATATTGATAATCAAACTATTTGCAATTACTATCAAATTGAACTCCTTGCATGCTGATTGAAGTGGGTGTATGTTGCATGAAGGAAAAACAAAGGCCTCTTCTATGATGGTTATACCACACTGGCATATGTTACTTTAATGTGTTGTTGACATCACTCATGTGCAAATATGAAGTCACCAGATTTATAACATAAGTAATACATGACCACACACAGATGCCCCCAGTGAGGCTGAAAATGCTTTCCAGACAGCGTCATGAACATCGTTGCTCTCTGAGGGACCCAACAACATCTGCTGCCATCTGCTGCCGTTCAGCTCTCTCTCTCTGTGTGTGTCTGTGTGTGGGTGTGTGGGTGTGTTGGACAGCCACAGTATCATGTTTGGGTCCACAATGAGGTCACCCATCCTCTGCAGGGGAGATCCCCACCTTTCACCCCATCTCACTCAAACACATGCTCACGGTTATTATTCTAATTTTAAGTCTCTTGTTTTACATTGTTGACTATTTAGAAGTGCTCATGTCATGGACTACAACTTGGATACAAAATGATGTACAATAATCCAGCTGTATATTCTGTTTATGTTATCCACATTAATGGAACGTTGGTGGATTTTGTTGCTTGAGACAGGTTAGGATATATGAATAGTAAATAGGTTTATGGATGAATAAAAAGTAAAGTAAATTGATTATTTGTTTTAAATCTATATCTAAAAAAGTCTAGTAATGCAACTTTGGTATGGTGTGGAACTGTATATACTGCATTATCATGGACATTAACAGGTGGTATGTTAAAATGAGAATCTTAACATGCGTCATTGCAATTTTCTTGTCAGTATTTACGGAAATTAAAATGTACGAAATGAAACGATCTTAAAAGATGAAATATATAATCCACCAAAAATCCAGAGCCAAGGGAATGTCCTCAGGGGTTCTCTTTTGTAAGACCAACTGTCTGAAACCCAGGGTGTACACTGACTTAGTGACATGTTTCTGTCTGATGACCCTTCTTTTAAAATTGTTTATGGGTTTGTCATAGCTTCCACATTGTGTCTGGTCTGCTCATCTCAGGAAATGTCAAGGATTTTTCTACATTGTTGTAGCACTACATCATACAGAAAAAGAAATCAGGTGCAGTGGTTGTTTTAAAGTTGTGTACAGTTACAAGATGAGTCAAAGTCTCACCTGTCATTAACCAACAACCGAGTGCCTCAGCTTGTTTGATGATAGCAGGTTCCACTTTTTAGACAAATAACCAGCAGTGACTGATGTGCTTGTCTGTTCAGAGTTGTGTGTTGAACAGCCTTAACTGACCTCTGAAGTGAAGTTCAACTCTGCAGCCGACTTTGTGCCGGCTCATTCACAGCTGAGCGTGTTTGAGCCTGAACGATTTATCTTGATGTAGCACTTTTAACATCCGTACATCTGGATCTTCTGCTTTCTGCTTGACCTGAAGAGGCGGGAAATGGATAAAAACACACACAGCACAAGGCAGGCTGAGTTTTCACTGCATGTTTTCTTTTTGTTACTGAGCTGATGGTCAGATTTGGAAGTAATCAAATTCATTTGAACAGATAAGTCTAATGATTTTCTGTATTTTGTTACATCACAGCACACTGTTTTAGTGCAGTGTCTGGAGTAAGAATACACTATGATTATGGAATAGAGAGAAAAAAAAAACTTTTAACTAGTTTGTTTCTTTAATCAATCACAAGCATTTTGGATGATACAAAGCCAAGGATGCAGGAACGGTACCTTCGCAAAATTGTCTTGTTTTGGTAAATAATTTTCATGTGACTTTTCAAACCCAAGACAGGCATAAAGACATAAATCTAAACTGTATGTTACAGTTTTTGCCTTTTCTTTTTTTCTGTCATATATGCCTTTGAGTTTATCAATTTTATGTCAAATTACCAAATCTAACTGTGATGCTGTAACTTCAGTGGGTTTCTGGGCTGTGGATGAGACCCATGTTGACACTGATGATTTGTGAATGAGTAGATGCCTTCCTTTCAATTTAAATTACAAGTTCTATGAAAGTACAAGTTGTCTCAATATTTTTAAAAGGTAAATCACATTAGTAGAAGTATTCCTATAAGTACAAGTTGTTGTGTTCTGCTAGGTCAAATATTGTTGGACTTTTGCATCCACGGCAAACATCTATAAAAAGGTTTTTCTGTTGGTAGGTCTGAAGGTTGATTAGTCCTCATTATTGGTTAAAACAATTTCTAAGGAACAGTTGAACAGAATATTACAGAGTTTGACACAAACTTTGGCCCAAAGATGAACTGAAAATATTTTAACTGCTAAAGGTCAAGGTCTGTCATAGCACAATAAAATTTATTGTTGGCTGCAACTATTTGTGATTGAGTAAACTGCATGAACAGATTAAGTTACAAGAATAGTGGACGAGTGTGATTCAATTTATTTTTCTTGTTTTTTAAAACAAATGTTTGGAGGATGTTCCCATTGGCACAAAGGAGTTGTAGTGGTACCAAATCAGAAATTACAACAGCTGACACTACCCTAAAACTCTAAAATCTTAAATAGTATATTATAATAAGTGGAATTTCCACAAGTTGCAGAAATTTTTTCTTTTTTTTTAGACAATAATGACAGTGATTATTTTCAGTGGTCGTTTTGTGACAGTATTTTATTTTCTCAGTTAATCATTAATCACTTCAAATATCCATCTACTCAGGAAATGGCTTTTAAAGGCATTAACAGCAGGTTATTTACTGCTGAATTCTGCTGTATAATGCAGTTTACAGCCAGCGTTGAACACACAAACGCACATATGCTGCGGCTGCAAACACACACACACAGATGAAAAAAATCTGACGCAGTGTGTGGACGATGGTTTCTCTGTCTCCTCTGCGTGTTTTTTTCTGATGAATTACCATAGGTAGACATTTAGCAAAATGTTAGAGCAACGTCTGATTTTTAGTATCAATGAATCACCTCAGGACCCCCTGCATGCCTGTGTGTGTGAACTATACGTACGTTTCCGTGTTTGTTGGCAGATGGTGTTTAATCTTCTCAGGCCATCTGGACTGACTTTCTCTGGCGTCTTTTAAACGCCCACACACACACACAAACACATGGCACTATACTCTTATTCACATGCTCAGGTGTGTGCATCATTGTGTATCTGTATACGTTTGTGTGCGTCTCAGGAATCAGATAGATGAAGCATTCCTCTGCAACTACTTGTCAGTGGATTAAGCAGTCATGACCTCTAAACGTGAATCAAGAAGCAGCTGTTACTTTGTGGCTGTGTGTTGCCTTTAGTTGGTGTGTGAGAAACAACAGCTGAAAAACAACAGGATTTGTCTGCAAATGAGAATTTTTCTAAGAGAAGCTATTTTAGTGTTTGGTTTTGGCTGTTGGTGGTTATTTGTGTATATCTGTGGTCATACATTTGTCTGTGTGAGGGAGGAAGCGGTCCAGCTCAGGCCCAAACACCTAAAATGGAAAGTTTTGCCCCACCCACACTGGCTAAAGTGGATATTGATGGGCACAGAGAGAGGAAATATTGATTTATAGGAAGAGGCATAAAGTGTGGCTGTGTCTATTTGTGAGTATTAAAAAGAAAAGGCTCATAACAACTAACAAGAGGAGAAAGATTTTAGTTTGTGTCAGTATCTGTAGGTTCATTCCTCTGTTGAAATGCTGTGTGTGTGTGTGTGCATGCATGTGTGTTTTGCAGCTCTAGTCCCAGGATGTGTGTGTATGTGTATTCTATGAACACTGCATTGTGGGTACTGCCATTGTGAGGTCACAGGGTGATGATGTAATCTGTGTAACCCGGCGCCGTTTTTCCTAAACACAGCTCTGTCTCTCTGTCCAGAAACAAGCCAATCACATAGCTCCAACACACACACACACACACACACACACACACACACACTGTTGTTGTGACATTAACGGGCTTTCTATGTTTTCTTAAAAAGTATTGAAGAATTAAATTCATTGATATAAAAAAGAATTACTTGATTATCTGGATTATCATTAAAATGTAACTTTCTGTTGAATTTCAATAAATGTATTATTTATAAATTAAAAAAAAATTGTAGAATTCTTTTAATTTTTTCTTGGCATAGGGCATTGACGCCCAGACTTTCAGAGTGCCAGTTTCTGGTTTTGCTGGCCTGGTTGAGTGAAAGAGTTTAAACCAGATTATGCTGGTTATTTATATATATATATATATATATATATATAACCCCGTATCAATATTTTGAACACACCCTTAATGACCTCCATGAGGACTAAATGTTTCTGAAAATGGATGGATGGAGTATACGAACTGGCTGAATTAACATTTGTTGTCATGGATGGTTCTCTGATGACAAATTAGATACTCCACTCAATATAACCGCAATGCATTAGTAGTAAACAAATGGCAGCATAATTAACATATTATGTTTGTTATCGTAGATCTATCATAGATTAATAGAGATGGTAGTGATGAGCTGAAACTGATTAACTGCTGAATAAAGCCAACTTGAAGGAGTGGAGAGTTCAGACTATACGTTGTGTCTGTTTACTACAACATTCATGTGCATTTTGGGGAGACATGGAAGACATATGCCAAATGTTTTTTTAAATACCTGTATTGGTATGTGGTATTTAACAAAACATTTGTCTTTACATTTAGGATACGACAAAAGAGACAGACAGAAAAGTCCAGGTCTGTAGTCATTTTTTGCGTTCAAGTAAGCACAATGACATTTTGTAACACAAAGGTCACAGGGATAGAAAACAGGGACGAAAATAACAGTTTTGTGTACCAATCAGTCTGAGCAGGACACAGGTCTAAAGGAAAACTAACCATTATTGCAGTGTTTTGAAGAAAGTCATGGCAAAACTGTCTATGGTGCAGCTTAACTCTGTTTTTGCAGGACCTCTACAGTACTGCTTCACTCCTGCTTTGTCTTCTCATTATTTAGTGTTTACTGGCAGTTGTCAAACCAGCTTACAGGTGCATTAGCTACCAAGTGGATTGGAGTCACTGCACTCTCATTATGTTCCACTCAGGAGTGTCTGCTCATCGGAAATGTGACACCCAGTGGTAAAATCTGGTTCAACGTCATATCAAACCAGCTTGAAAATTTTCCACGTTGATTAATATCAACACTTGCAATACAGAGAAGCACCAATGGAAATATTATGAAAATAGAATGAACAAAATGTTGACAGCTGATTATTTTCTACTTTTCAGTATAATATAATCAGATTTTCAATTCATCACAATATTATATGAAACACCCTTTAGGTTTCTTAATTAACTTGGCTCAGTCAAGGTTTTTGAAGAGGAGGAGGAGGAGGAGGAGGAGGAGGAGTGGTGATGAGGAGTTTCCCTTGAAGGTTAGGGAAAGACCCCCACAGCCCACCTTCGAGTGCATGGCTGATCTCAACAGGAATTTGACACGGACACTGAAAACTCACATCTTGTCTCATTTCCAGACTTCCCACCATGCCTCCTCCCCCTCTTCGTCGTCATCCTCCTCCTCTTCTCTGCCTCCTGTGGAATTTCATGTCTTGCTTATTGGTGTTCCCCCTCATCACTCATATACTTGGCATTTATTTTTACTTCTCTGTGACCTTTGGATTGGATTGAACACTCACACATTTTTTCACCCTGTATTCTCCCCTTTCCTTGTCTTTTCTTAATTTCTGTAACCTCTTTCTACTTTCCCTGTTTCATTTCCTCCTCTTCTTCCTTTGCTCCCTC
>JAPSES010000115.1:619914-637540 GCA_029822895.1 Maxillicosta whitleyi
CCTTTCCTTTCCTTCCCTTTCCTTCCCTTCCCTTCTCAACGCTTGTCTTATTTGCAGACATAAAATCTGTAATTACTCCCTGCAAAATCTGTCATTGTTATCACATGTTCCGGGCATGTTGTGTTCATTAGACGGAGGATGCATTTATAGGCCTGTGGGAAATCACAGTATTGTGGCTCACGGTGCCTGGAACAATATTTATCACATGAAGCCGCACACAAAGTTTGGAACACATTGTCGTGTTCCTGCCTGTCCTGACTGTGTCACATGCTTAATGTGTGTCTAGTGGGGCGGTCTCCAAGGACAGATGTGTGCCTTCCTGTGCAGATGTTGTTGCCAGGGAAACAATGACAGGACATGCTTTAATCGCCACAACGAACAGCTGGAGGGCCTTCCTGTATGTTTGTGTGTGTTTCCCTCAAGCGCTGTGTGCTGTAACTACTTTGTCAGTCAGTCATTTTGGGTGTTGGGACAATGAAGACACTTTTGTTCACCACAAGGAATTCGCAGGTTCAGGTACTCTATGACACAAACATACATATTCAGATTTTGTCATCTTTAGTTTCAGTGTGTCAGTGAATTGTTTTTGTGTATTCCAGGTTGTTTGTGAGCAGACATGTAACTCTGCTTTGGCAATAGAACAGAAATCTGTGGCTGCGTCTGCTCAGTTGCTGTATTTACACTTTCAGTCGACACATATGCAGTGCTTCACAAAAGCAGAGTAATGTGACATAGATAAAATATTATTTCAGTTGTCTTTTAGAAATTGTATGCAGCTTTTTCACTTCAAATTTTTTGAGATGCTCTTACATATTTTTCTGTTATACATGTAAGTTGTCTAGTTTTTGACCAGTTTAATGTAGAGCTGCAGCAAATATTTAAGTAATTTTTAAGAAAATAAATTTATTCCTATTTTTAATGTCAGAATCCACCTATTAAGTCTTTTATTTGATATGTTTTTAACAAATAAATAGATTATTTAATGCCAGAGGAACCTTTCATAGTTCTAATAAGTGTTGGAAGTGCTAATTTATGTGTCCTCATTGTAACTGTAGACAGTAGTTATTGGAATGCTGTTGTTAAGCCCCTCTGTTAAATTAGATACTTTCCTTGCGTTTGGGGATCATTGAGCGGTGTAGATGTGGTCCAATTATAAGTGTAGTATGAATGCTGCATCTGTACAGCATGTAGCGTTGCCATATCAACCATCAGCAAGCAGTTATTTCATGTCAGCATTCTTATATGTTGTCAGTAAAAGGTTTGGATTTCTTGGTGTAGGTTTGCTGAATTGTTTTTCTCAAAAGGAAAATAGTGGAGCCGGAGCAGAAAGTTGGACAATTAGTAGGTGGACTTCTTATTTGTAACGTGAACTTTTGCTTTATTAATTATGTAGTAGTAAGCTAGAAAATAATCACACATTGCGGTAACCAACTTCCCCCTGCAGTTGATAGCTGTGAACATCAGTGTTACACATAAACCCTTTAACCTGCAGACGTTTGTGTGAAGCAATTTGCTGCCGCTGCTGAAAAGTGGTGGTGTTAGATTTAAACCGCATTACATTTAGCTGTAACAAGGCGTATGTGGTGAGTCTTGTGCAACCGTTATGCTTATTCAGCCATGTCACATATTGCTGCTGTATATTCTGTTGTGTCATCTTGACTGTTCAATTTAGCTTGTTGTGTACTGTTAAAATATATGTTGAAATGTTGAAGCTGCGGCACTGAACATTGCACTGTGGTACTGGGATGGAGCTTGATGTATTCACTGTGAACTAGTGGTGGGAAAAAAAATGAAACATTCGGGCCCGGCCTTGATAACAGAGGGAACTGGGTGAGCTGACACTGTAAGGTCAACATCCTTCCTTCTTAATTGAATGTCTTCCTTAATATTTAATCCTCTTTTACCATACATCCATTACTGTAGGCTTCAGCTTAATCCATCTGTCCCGTTCCTCTCACAAAGGTAGTGATTAAATCTGAAGTTACTTCCTGGATATCTTCTGTGGCAGTTCATTGCACATAGGGTACTGTACACATTTCTGATGTATTCTTGTTCCATCCATATATACTGTATATATGTGGATGAAATAAACCTTAATATAACAAGCTAGATAAACATCAGACATTGCCACAGCTGAAATTATATTGTATTTGCTGACAGTGGTCAACAATGTTCATATTTACTGATGCATAGTATCTGCGCATGCCTACGTTTTTAATTTCATGGTTGTAAGAACACATTTTCTTATGGTGTGGTAGTGGCATTTACTGACTGATCTACAGCTTATAAGTGTTGTCAGCTGTCAATATGTTCCTTTTGTGATAATGAAACTAAATATTGTTGCCTGTGCGTGGAAAATTATTTGTGTGTGATAATTTGAAATGAAAGGTGACGGAAGAGAGTGTGATAATTCATTAAATTTCCCTGTAGTGCAAAGATGGTGCACCATTCACATGTTGCATATTTGCGTGTGTAATTAAGAGACTCCCATGCTCTGATCAGAGAGGATCTATTGGCAGCAGATGAAACACTTCAATTTTCACTAATGAGGGGAGGCAAATGGGGGAGAGAGAGAGAAAGAGAGAGAGGAGGGAGTGAAGACAGAGCAGTAGAGTGGTAGAGCGAGGCAAAGAATGAAAGCAATGTGGGGAAAGAGAGGGTAAGAGAGGACAGACAAGTCCAGAGACAGAGGCCCTACTGTCCTGCAGATGACAGTGAGGTGTGTGTGTCAGGATTCAGGATGGATCACTATGGGAACCCGGTTGGCATGGTGACAAAGTTTTTTCCCCCCCTTACCCCAACTCCTCTGTCACTGTCTCCTTACCCTTTTCATCTCTTTATTTGTCTCTGTCACGCAATGTCTCATCACCTCCTGGATGCCAAAAGAGTAAACTAATTTTCATTATCTCAGACGGTATAATACTCAACCTTCAAGGCACGAGATGTTATGTTTGTTTCCTCAGGTGGTTACAGTCCTGGCCTCCTCAGTGTTGACCAGTTTCATTTCTATACAGATTTGTTATATTGAATGACTATAGACACAAAGACACATTTTCTGGTTTATGAGTATTAGTGATAGAATTATATCCCTAGACAAATAAATTAACATTCTGAGTCAGTGTTTCCCAATAGTTACATAGACTATGGCAACCTGCCATAATAATTTGGCTCTCCACAATCTCATAATGAACCAGAAACATTGTGGTGAGAGGAGGCTACTCTGATCAGAAATATTTTGCCAGTTTGGAGGTATTAAATATAATGCTTTAGGTTTGAACATTTACTAGACCGCTGCATTATGCACATTGTATCTTTGCTAACACAAGCTCATTATCAGTCTGGTATTCACAGTGTTACAGTCTTCAACATAAAAGTAAATAACATGCACCATATTAAAGAGAATATTAAATGTCATAACATTTAACAGAACAAAATGCCTTAACTGTTCATGTCTGTAGTATGTTGGTATAGAATGACATGCCATTGCCCACTCAGAGGGTGTAACACTTTTACACTATGTATGAAATAAAACATCTGCAACACTGTGCTTTGAGCTACTTTAGCAAAGTATCTGCTGTAAAATCAATTACTTATAGACTAAAATAAAACTACTAAAATAACTGACTAATGTTTTCATAGTGACAATTTGCTTGGGTAATTTTTTAAGAACAAAAAGGCCATAATTGTCTGATTTTTCTCTGCTCATAACTGATTATTTATAGTTTCTTTCCTCTGTCATATTAAATGGAACATTTTTGGATTGTGACCAAACAAGACATTTAATGACATCATGTTGGGCTTCAGAAAACTGTTTGGCATAATTTCCTGATATTTTATTGACTGAAAAATTAACTGAAAATATAATCACCACTTAAAATAACCATTTAGTTTAGCCTTACACACACACACACACACACACGCACACACACACACACACACACACAAACATTTCTTGGTAATGTTCACAGTTAAGATGGTTATCGTAAGTGTTCATTACCTTTTATTAAAAACACTAATGCATCTTAACCATTTAGAGAGATGCTGGGGTGAAACACAGTTCAGAGCCTTACAAAGTAAGAAGAAGCAAGTAAGTTTGTTGTTTGATGTCTCAGTGACAGCATGCAACAGATATTTAAACTTACAGACAAGAATTTTTTGGAAAAAAGCAGACTGATGTATCCAGTATTTAATGTCTTGAACTCTTCTGTACAGATATTATGATTTAATGAACTAATCTTGTAGCGTTTTACACCAGCTTTCATTCAGCACATGTTCAATTCATACTACTGCTTTGGGTTATTTTTTATCATCAGAATTTTCAGATCACTTAACATTTTCTTCTCTGTAGAAGCAATGTAGTTTTTTTTTAATGCTGTACACAATGTTTTCCTAAATATTTTATTGTTTTTTAACAGAGACTGACAAATGGACATTATGCTGATTACAGCTGTGTAAAAACAGCATAGGTAAGGGTGGCCTAAGACCCCTGCACACTACTCTATTCTCCAAACACCAAATGACAGTGAGTTAGCTTTTTAAGCACTAAAGTCACAATAATGTGACAAGCAACATAACTGAATGAAATGGACAGCTTTTTGAAATCTTGATATCAAAACTGAGGATAAAAAAAAACAACTCTAATGGAATCTACATATTGTATTATGTATGAGATGATGAGTATTTTTTTTTTCTTAGGCTTAATGTCAAATAACACAAAAATGATCAGAGTAGGAAATAAATGTATGCAGTTTCATTCACAGTATTCATGACCTCTGCATGTCATTAAAGGTATTAAATAATGTGATTTGGAATGATTTCACTGCCCACGTTCTGTCATTATCCCAAAGGCAGCCTTTTCTTTTAAAAGATCGTGTTAAACCCAGCAAAAAGAATCTTTGCTTAAATTTGATCTGAGAATTTTCCTCTTTGGTTACAACTGCATGCTGCAATTTTTCAGATTAAACCAGAAGCTGTTTAAAAGGATTGTGAGCTCGGGTTGCCTCGGGTTTTTCAGAAGTCAGATCTCCAAACTGCAAATCTATATGACCCCACCCCACCCTTAAGCTGCTGGTGAAACCTCGGGAAAAGCCTCCACTGTGACGCCATCAGATGTTATGTGGAGTGTGATTTCTACAAAGCAAGAATCAGAAAGCAGAAAGAAATGTAGATGGCACACACACCTTTTGACTGTGTGTGTCGCACAGAGCAGTGATTGAGGATCTTGTCTCTCCAACTCCTGAATAAATGATGATGTCCTCCCTCTGCTCCTCCTCATCTATACTTAATGCACCCTCTCTCTCGTCGTATCCGCCTCACTTTCATCACTTACATCTTCTCCTTCATCATTTTCTCTCCCGAGTTGTACTGCTTTGTTATTGCTTCTGTCATTCTGTATCCAAAATCAAGTGTTTTACACGCAAAAGGATAATGTTTTAAAGCCACATTGTTACTTTATTATATAAAAATTCCAATAATACAAGCATATTTCTATATTTAGGATGGAACTGGTCAGTTGATATGCTTAACCGCTAAAAATCATCTAAAATCAAATTACTGAAAAGACAGTCTTAGTACTGCTGCTCTGTGGAATGGATACTTCTCATTTCTTGATGCTTGACTGAATAAAGACTTCCTAAACATTGACTTTCAATGCTGAGCCAAACTGAACGTTTAAGTTTATTTCTGTTATTATTTTATCAAGTAGCTAAAGGATTCTCTGTAAGTAACGTCTTCTTAAATGGAGATAAATAATCATGGCAGAAGTAATAATTGCAATACTTACAATACTTATAATTGTTTTCTCTCTCTCTCTCTCTCTGCACATATATATATATATATATATACATACATACATACATACAAATAGCTAAACAATGTTACCAAATTCACTATAGTGTTAGACTTAAGAGAACTTAAAATTGTGACATTTGTGAAGTTGTAACCATCAAAATATGGATAAAAAAAATGGAAGGAATATAATATAAAAGGACAGAAGGGATGTTGTATTTATTGTAGTTATTTACATGTTCTTGTGAAACATGAAATCTGCAGGGTTTGTGACACTGTTGCATTACACTTGTCAGTCTCTAGAAGTATCTGTAGATGGAGCTCTTCTCTGTACAGTCTCGCTGCTGTCACACACTGACTCTGTGTGTGAGTTTGTGTGTCTTTGTGGACAAACTTTAGGAACCATAAATAGGAGTATTAAATCTGGCCCTCATAATTTTGACTGTTTGATGCATAAGACTTGGTTTTAGAGTTATAAAATAGGTTAGGAATGGGAATTAGGAGGGTTTTATTGACACTAGTGCTCCTATTGATTGTGTTTATTAATCTAATTCTTTATTTATTTACTTAGTGATTAATTAATCTGGTGAGGAGTGCAAGTTTCCTAAATGCATGCAGTCTGCAAAAACTATTTAAAGCAGGAGTAAAACATTGTTTACTCAGGCATTCCATTAAATATGTAGTTTATTTACTTGATGCTATTTAACTACTTAACTTTTAGTGATTTATAGCATTTTATATCACAATTTCTTCTCTATTTCTTGTACCCTCCTTAAAGCCAATTGAATTACATTTCGTGTATTTGAATGAATAAATAAAGACAAAGACAAAACTAAACTACATCCTAAACTCCAATTGTACATTTTTTTTTTGCATTTTTTATAACAACAAAATAGACAAAATAAGCAACAGCATAATAAAGGGATAGAAATTCGCAAAAACCAGCAAAATAACAAAAAAAAAAAAGAAATATTGCCAAAATTGAATATTGAATTATATCTTAAATAAAAGTAAAGAACTAACAGTAAGCATTTGATCTGAGCTTCTGGAATGTTCTTTACAAAATTATTTGAATGATTTATAGATTCCAATCACCATAGTATCCTTTTAATTTGATTGTTGTCAGTTGACATATATATCACATAATCTTAGTGATGTCAGTTGACTATAGAATCTGTCATATCATCATATAATCAGATAAAAACTGTGCCCTAAAAACCACTGTGATAGTATCATAGTCGCATATTTGCGAACCACTGTATTTAGCTTTGACAGTTTCATAAATTATTAGAGCCTGGAGCTTATTCTTAAAAGCCTACACGGTCATGATCCTTCTTAACTAAATGAATTTGTTTCACAGAATCAGCATTTGAGCACAGTCAGTAAATGGTCAATGGTTGATATCTACAAAACCTCAAAGAAGGATTACTGTGGAACTACTGCTTTCCAAATGAGTGGAAAATAAAAGACTATTTTATAATGAAAACATCAGTTCATCCAACACTTCATATCGTCCAAAGCTACTGTTATGTCTATGTCAAATACATCAAATATGAATGCAGACTATTCCTGAAACTAAAGTCTGTGTTTCGTAGAGTGATGTCTGGGCAAGAAACTTGTGATTCTATTCGTGTTTGGGGTTAGGTCACAATATAGTAAATGTCAGGGAATCATGTCTCTCAGGATTTCCATAGACATAGTGAGGCTTGGCTGTGTGTAAGGCCTGAATCTCTACCATTACTAATACTGACACTGATGAATAGTTGAATAAAAACCTGACTCTGTGATCTGTAACAGGTGCCATCAGCTGTCAGCCTTTGTGTGTGTGTGTGTGTGTGTTATCTGAGCCTTAGGATAGCGGAAGTGCACTTTATGCCTCTAACCTGACAAATCCCCTGTGTGTGTGCACAACCATGTGTGTGAGTGCGTGCACGCGTGTGTGTATGTGTGTGAGGTGACCATCCGGCCCGTTAATTTGATTGCGTAACGGGCTTAGAGGGCGCAGATTGTCTGGAATGGAATCCCACTCACTCAGTCCGTGGTAGCTGCTGCCATGGAGAAGCATTACACACACACACACACACACACACACACACACAGTTAGCTCTCTATCTTTATACAGACAGTCATTGACATAAAGCTGTCCCTAAACTGCATTTAAACCGAGTCAAGTCCACAGTTTAAAGATGTTTAAAGACCAGCCTTCACATCTTCATAATGATAAAAAATGAAATTGTCCACAGACACACACAGCATTGACATTTCAGGAGGACACACACCACAGAGACTCATAATAGAAAAACCCTCACATCACCCTGTTCTGAAGCAGCTGGCATCTTCAGAATCACAGACACAGAGGATAAGAAAACATACGACAGGTCTGGTTGGTATTATGACTTAAGTCCCACTTGCATCTATTTTTATTAGCTAATTTAATAAGGGATATGAAGTGACTCTGGGCGCGTAGCATCACTTTCTCTCACTTCTTTTTACTCACTGTTCACTGCTGAATAATTCTTCTTGCCCAGCCTTTTTAGAGCTGCAACGTGCCGAAAGAAAAACTTAATATGCAGCGTGAGGATGAGCTTTACATGGAAGTCAAAGGATGTCAGGCTATTGCGCACTGTGATGACATCCTACAAAATAACAGAATGATTAGGTTTGATTCTATTAACACCTTGTACTATCCTGCTATTTTGAGGAATGCCACTATAAGTTATTTGTCTCTTGAATTTCTTATAGGATTTGAGAAACAATTAAATAGAACCATTCTGCTGTGGATGAAGTGTGTGGCAATGACTGTGTTGCACTTTAAGTAGCTACTTACCGGAAAAGTTTTTGAGTAGAACCCTGTCCTCTTCATTATCTGCGCAGTGATAGGTTGTCATGGACTCTGTCTATATCAATTTATCTATTGATCGATCTTCAGAAGAACACATTTTAAGTTTGTTTTTTTAATGGGAAATAGTATATCACATTTATGCATAGTCAATTTGTGTCATGATGGAAAAGGATCAACAATGTTATTATTACAAGGTAGGTATAGATTTTTACTGTTTTCACCATTATTATTATTATTATTATTATTGTCAAGTAGGTTTACCAACGGCCACGGTTTTAGTATGTACTTTGTGTTTGCTTGTCGGCTAAAACTGAATTTCACAGTAGGGATAAAATACTTTCTGTACTGAACAATAGAACCCTTTGTAATTCCTTGACCTCTTGTATCCACTAGAATAAAACGGGCATGTGCACACATAGGGCCCAAAGGGTACTTATGCCCCTCCCTTTTTGCTTATTGAAAAAAGTGCATGAAATATGTTCTTCTGTCTACCACAGAAACTTCTTTTTAAAAGTCTAATAAAAAAAAACAAAACAGTGTGTCCAATTTTTTTTTTTTTTTTTTTATGTAGGTAATCAAGGGAACTATGTGGTGTTGTTAGACCCTCAAGAAGAATATTAAAAACAAAACAGACTTCTGGGAGCTTTAGGTCATGTTATCAGCAGCAAAAACAGTTATTTTTTTCCCTTCTTTTTATTTATTTTTTTTGCCTAATTTTATATTTTTTTGGTAGCTACAAGATTGTTGAAATTTTCTGAGCTTTTCATATAAATATGGAAATTAAATACACGTCTGTTCATAAAATGATTAATAAGTCCTTGAAAAGTGTATGGATGCCTTCTTCTGTATAGACTCTTTAACAGCTTTAATGAAATTAATGTTTTCCAAGTGAGAAGCATTTTGCCATTTCAGTCAATGCATTGAATAGATCCATGGAAATAGACATGAACATTGCATTTCAACTATGATCTAAAGCAGACTAAAAATACCCGCAGATACGGTGAATATTTTCCATATAGGCACCTTTCACAATCTGTTCCAGTAGTATTATAAAGTATAACCAAGTCAAATAAAGCTTTAATTTGCAGATTGAATTAAAGATCTTGTGGGTACTTTTTATGTTTCAGTCTAGTCCACCTCATTTTCCGTCACTGGTCCGTGTGGAAACCAGTGTTCACTTTGGGAAGGCGACAACAGGTGGAGGTAATCCAAGAAATGTCACACATCTGATGTACAGGCCGCACTCGCATTGTGTACATTGTGTTTGTGTGGCAGAAGGGATTGTAGGTGAAGAGTGTATTCGTGTTTGTGAGTGTGCTGCGCAACAGTTTCTGGTATTTATTAGTTTTACATGTATTTGTTACAGTGTTTCTTCAGTATGTTTATATATAGCCACTGCATGAAGTGAAACACATCTTGATTATTTGGGCTCTAACAGTTCTCACACCAACCACCAGTATGAGTGCAAACATCATTAGCTTTTTGTTAACATGTTATTACTGTACAACTGTTTTAAGTAACATGTTATTACTGTACAACTGGATTTCTTAGTGTGTGGTTCAAGGCATATAAGAAATATAGTAATTTTTGAAAAAAAGTTTGTACAAACCAGTGTCAAGCATTCCAGCCACCCTCTGCACAACTGTTTATTGCAGCAAATATCTGATTCACTGCTACGGTCTTCAACTGTTTTATACCTGGTGTTATTCAACAATTTTCATTCAATATTTTTCAATGATTAGGTGACTTCATGTGAGCAACGATCACACCAAATACTCACTTTTGCCACCACAAGTCATTTAGTTCTGCTTTTTTGTGTGTGCACTTATTTCCTGTGTTATCTGTTGCTTAGTAAACGGACAAAAATCGCCTTAGAGCCATTTCATAGTCAAGGCAAGGGCATACGGACGTGAATGCATTGCAACATACCAAGATGCATTGACTGTCATGATGCGTGCTTGCATCTCAAAATATGTTGTCCTTTTTTGATGCACAACGCAGTGATTCATGTAATACCACGTGTCACAGGGTAGGGGCAATACACAAGCAACATAGTTTTAACACAGTTATATTTACAGATGGAGAAGATGGCGGTGATTCACCAGCATCTTTGGCAGAAAATGAGCCACTTGAGCCAGCAGGTCAGAGACAGACTTTCAGAAATGCCGAAAACGCCTCTCCACATGTAGAATTTGCATAGGCTGAACAAGAGATTGGAATTCCCCATCCAGGTTCCATCTCTGCTGCAGTTCAGAGGCCGGGCATAACACCATGGTGCCGTGGCACTAGTGGCACAAAGCCGCAGCACCCAGGGCAGCTACTGCAGAATCAATGCCAGTGCATCAATATGTGCCAATTGTCTCTCCAATTCAAAATCAACATTGTTATACATTACAACTAGGGATGTAAACAATTAATTGTCAATAAGAATTTGGTTGATTAAATTACAATAATTGTGGGTCAGTTGCCCTTTTCCATGGTGGTATTTGTGGTGTTGACAGTAGGGGCACCACTGCCTAAACTAGGCTTCATTGCTGAAGTTGGAATTTCTCCACTCCCTGAGATCCATGTCCCGTGTGAACCTTTCTTCTAAACTACTCCTCTTCAGATCCATTTATTTTTACTGCAGAATTTATTTTGGTACATTACATAAATGTCATTGCCTATACTGTATCCCTAATGGTACAATAAATCAATCATTAAGGAATATGTTTTTTTCAGTGTGTGTGTGTGTGTGTGTGTGTGTGTGTAAACAATATTTAACTTTTATTCTTATAGACCCTATTGAAAGAGAAATTCAGGTTCACAGAGAAGTCACAGCTTCTCAAGTAATCATTAATCGATCAACAAGGTCAACAACTAATGATTAATGAATTAATTAATAGTTTGCATCCCTAATTACAACCTGTTCTGTGTTATTTGTGCTCTTAAACTGAAGGGTCAAACAGGATGTCCAGTAATAAAGTGACACAGGTTCAGTGATTTCCCTTCGAACGTTACTGATGGCTGTGTATGTGATTATTCCCCCATAAATTTTGTGAGTTACCACAGTATTTCGGTGCAACAAGCGTCAGAATACACTCTTCTTTAGTAGCCATTTTGATCTGAATCTAACCCAGTTTGACACCCGGACTGTACCTGACTCAGAGCTACCCCCGATTGTGCGAGTGATATATTGTATTTTATGCTTTACCCGGCTCACTTGTTTTCAATTTATTAACTATGAAAGGTAAAGGGTTGTGCATGTTGCATGTGTTGATTATGTAGGCAGTCTTAAGCTGAAGGGAGTAGGAATAAACACCACACACAGTAAAATGATACAAACAGTTGATTATTTGTTACACATCATGTTGTTTTAAGATCTTTACTGTGGAGCTGCAAGTTGTGCATTTTCATGACTCTAGGACTTGGTATTGTTAAAAAAGAAGTTATTTACCCAGTATTCCATTAATGTTACCTTTATTTCAGTACAGTTCTTCATTTATGCTTATTTTAATGCCAGTCAACAATTTTGCTAAAATAATTACAATACACATCACAATAAATATTTTGATTTTTCACCATACCTTACCTCTACCTTACCTCACCTAACATTATTGACTAATCTCAAAACACTGTTTATTACAATATTATATAAGAAATGTCCAGACAGAATTGTGGAGCGTATTTTACTCTAAATATTTCATTTTATGATTATATTTAATTTGACGAATATGCAGCATTTCAGAAATGTAAAAGTAATAGTTGTTGAATTATTGCATTTTTATGAAAGACTTTCCCTCAAATTGTCATAAATAAAAAGATCTTATTTTTTTTAATGCACTAAGATAATTTTTGACTCAGGGTTGTAGTGAATGTGTTAAAACAAGATTGGGATTTGTTGTACTCGTGGTGATCAGTCATTGGTCAGTGAGATCTATGTGTGTGTGTATGTGGAGTGGACGGGGATCTCCAGAGCACCTGATGGAAACACTGGGTGGAAGGTTACAGCTGTGTGTTACTGGAGAGGAGAGGGTGGGAGGGGGGATCCCACTTCCCGTCCAGATTTGGATCTTTCCCTGCTCCCTGCCCTCCCCTTCCTCTGGGTGTCCCCTCACTCTGACTCACACTTGTTTGCCTGTAGCTGCCACAGACAACAACTCTGAGCTTTCTGTGATGACACTTCGCACGGCGTCTGTGTGCGCCGTTACCGGCCTTGTCAGGGCGCTGAGGTCTCGGCTCAAGGCACTCAGACGCCTTTTGCTGCTCACTGGGTCAGATGGCCACCGCCAAAACCTGGGTCGGAGCTTTGATGATGGGCACCGGGAGCAGCCATCTCCATTAATCAGAAAAAACGAGGGGACACTTGTAGGCTGCTGGGGACCAGAACAGCCCAGTATGGCTGTGAGTAATTGCTGAGTGTTGACTTTTATTTTGTGTGCAGTTTTTTTTAGGTTATAAATGTATAAAAAAAAGTTCACAGAACATGCAGAAAGATGACAAACTAAAAGGAAAATACATTAAGATTAAGCAGGTGTTTGCTGTCCATGTGCCTCCAGAAAAGCTTCAGTGCAGTTGACATTAATTCGTAGCCTGGGTGATTTTAATTTGCATAGAGTAATTATATATTAACATAACAATCCTTGTCAAACTTTCGTACTGCACTAAAATTATGTTAAATGGTTCAAGTACCAGTGAAACTATGATGCTTGAATTAATAAATTTTTCCCTGAGAGGTGACTCAATGGGTTGTGTGGAGCATTAATGTTAGCAGGTTGCAAAGTGCATTTAAGTCTTATTACTGTGGTTCTTTAGATCCTGTGGATACTAAAAGTGTTTGGTTAGTCCACTTTAACAGTCATGAAAACTTCAGCCAGTGAAGTATGTTAGTAACTGACTCGATCACTTGAGATGTAGATGTCCGATGTGCAGTTAATCCTCCTCTCGTAAAATACAACTGTACAAAACTCTTTATATGCTTCTGAGAAGAAGTATATATAAATAATTTCTACTCGCCATCAAACTGTGTCAGGATTAAATTATAGGAAAAACTACAGCTGTCACAGATGTATGTACTGGAAAATGTAGACATAAGGTTTATTTTATCAATAGGCATGGTTTTGGTTTGTTTGTTCTAATAGCGGTCTAAAAAAAGCCTTCACACTGCCTCAGCCCTCGAGATATGTAGGGAAAGCCCAGTGATTACTTGGCACCAATCGGACATTTTACAAACTATCAGTATGAACAGATGTTGGCTCGGATAGTTAATGAAAAGCTTTGCAGCTGGACTTACTGACAATGAAGGCTGAGAAGAACTCATAAATAAAGTCTGATATTCAGTTACAGGTGTAGTTATTTAGGTATTTACTACTTTGATTAATAAGATAAGAGCATAATAAAGCAAAAATAAATAATATATCAGATGTTTTGTTTATTTCCCTTATAGTTAAAAAATAAATTTAGTGTGTTGTAAGCTACTTGAAGATGTAACAGAACAAACTTCAAACTTATTACCCTGGTATCATCAGCAAACCAAGGTGGAAATACTCCACCTTAAATGTACTGCTTGTTATTTTTTAATTTAAAGGATGTGTGGGGATGAGAAAATATTCTTGTTTCTCTTATATTTGCCTCTGGGTATTTCCATTTTCTGCAGCTTTGTAATTCTACTCCATTACATCTCAAAGTCAGGAACCTCAAATTTATATTTATGTACAGAATTAAAGTACAGTACAGAAATTAAAGCATCACCAATTCAGTGGATTTCCTATTAAGAAAGCAGATGCACAAGTTGGAAACAGACAATGCTTCATTCAGATGGTTAGAAAGGTCTTTGAAGATTCTGGAAATGCTCTCAGGAAGGCAGAGAGTCTTTCTTAATTTCCTTCTGAGGTCGTGAACCGTTAGGGATGAGTTATGTTTAGACAAAGCAGTGGTTACCTCTTTAAGTGAACTGGGTGCATCTGCAGATATGTTGTAATTGGCAGTGTTTTAGTTGTCTTTGGCAGAGTGTGTGTACACTGTGAAACATTTACTGCTAGGATTGAAATGAATGATTGTTTTCATTGTGGATTAATGCGTAATTTATTCTCTGGATTAATGGTTTCCTGGAAAAAAGGTAAAACGGTGAAAATGTTGCTGGTAATCCCTTACAGTGAAGTTGATGCCTCAATATAACTTTTGAAGCACTTGAAGGGGAATCTGTTTTGGGGTTTTTTTGGTTAAGCCAGCTTTTGCAGAGACAGAAATTTGTTCTTTTTTTTTACTAGGGATACACCGATGGCGACGTTGTTGGCTGATACCGATGTTACTTTTTATTGGATTATTTGTTTTTTCCTGTCAGTAATTTCCCTATCAAAGAAAGTCTCTCAGCCATTACTCAGATTATTGTTGAATGAACACAGATTGAAATGCACAAAACAAAGTAAACCCCAAAAGTAGCAATAAATGATTAACCCTTTAAGCACCAAAGTTGCAGTATTGTGACAAGTAACATAACTGAATGAAACGGACAGTTTTTTGAAATCTTATCATCAAAATGTTATATTTTTAGGGGGAAAAACTCTAGCACATAAAGGGTTAATATTAATTGTATTCTTATGCTCTTCTAGATTGCAGACAAAAACAGTTTTTTTGTTTGTTTTCTTTAAATTCATGTGCTTACCTAATTTTCCTCATAGTTTTATAATATATGAAAAGAATCTATTTCCTTATAATTAGCCTCTGTGCTGTATACTGCTCAGAATCTCACAAATATCTCAGTTTTAACCTAAATCTGTCTCCATCCTGATGCATGAGTCTGTGCTCCAGAGCAGCAGGAGGATTTATACACTTTGAGTCCACATTGTAGCTGATGAGAAAATTCTCCTGCAGCCAGACGTGCACACACTCGTGTTGATTCCCTTGTCTGCTCAGAGGGTAAAAAACGTGTGCACAGTTTATGTTAATTTAATATGATACGTCTCAAGTGTCCATCTGGAAGGTCTGCTACTCTAACAGCATCATGCTGATTCACTGAGCCGTTGAGGCCTGTTAATTAGCTCTGATGGTGGACAGATGATAACCAGTTCACCCCACCTTTTTGTAGAGGAGTATTCCCAAACAATGACAGAAATGGTTCAAAATATGGTGTATATTTAGCCCCAAAGACTGATGTAATTGCCTAAGATAGCCTGGTTTGGTCATCCCACTCCCACTGTGTCAGTTGTACAAGTTCAGCAGTGAACATTTCTAAAAACAGGACAAAGAAGGAGGACAGAGGGTATGAGCAAAATGTCACATCAACTGTAAAACTCTAATTAGTACTGCTCCTCCACCTCAGGGATCAAAAGCTATAAGGCTTGATGCTTATCGTTTTCCTTATATTCTGTCAAGATGTGCAAAAAGAACATCAGGTGCACAATGAAGATTTATGTAAAATGATTTTCTTTGGTAAAGGGTTATGAGATGTCATTTATGACTGCAATGACACACTCACATTTGATTATTGCTGCGTCATACTGCATTTATTTAAGATATTTATCATTATTTAGATTTAAGAGGATGTAATTGAATAAATGTGATATTATATTCATAGTTATGTGGTGTGTTACTTCTGATGACTGGTGGTATTTGTCCCGGTGTCCATTTGTGGAACTGTTTCTTTTCAAAAGTGTGAGAAACAAATGTATTCCTAATAATCAGCGGATGAAAAACCTTGGAAACTAATGTGTGTTTTTCTGTTTTTGTCCAGCTGAGATGGAAATAAACCATAACGTGGACAATAATAGGTTAGAGAAGCGGTAAAATGGGTGTATGTGTGGCCGCCTTCAGGTGTGTTAGCTTGTGTTTAATGCATGTGTGTGTGCATATAGAGCACAGGTGCAGGGTTTGCAGTTTTAATCCTGTGATTAAGAGGTGCTACATGAGCATCCTGTCGCTTCAGCTCTGATCCTCCATCTGTGATCTGACTCACACACACACAAACACATACACACACTGAAATGTCATCACTCCCAAACTCCTCAGCTTTTCATACATTTCACCATCTATTTCGACAACGTCCGAACTCTATTGTGTTCGTTTGTCAGCTGTTCGCTTAGCTCCGAACTGACTTGTGAGCAATCGGCTTAGTCTGGATCTGAAATTATTTATTATGATAGCAGATGGGTGACGAATTACAGGAAAAATCAACATAAACTTTTCTGACAAACACTGGTGGCGTCACTAGCGCTCCTACAAGGCTTTGTCACCTGTCTGTATATCTGTGTAGCACTCTATAGGTAAGGATGAATTACACTGTAATTACATATTTATAGCATCTGTATGTGGGTTTGACAGCTTGATAGTAGTGCACTAGGTGATAATTTTTTCATTCCTGCGGTATACACTCTAGAGAATGCATTTCACAATTTAAAAGTAAACAATTATTCTAATCACAGTGTGATGTAGAGCTTGATCTCTGAACCACAGTGTGATTGGTACTGCATTTGTGTATGTTTTTGGAGTGTAGATGAATTGCAAATGGCAAGGCAACAATCAATGGGTTTTATTAAATAAGAACATCAAGAACTCTGTGGAGGTAGAGTAACAGAATTGTCAGTGGATGTTTATATTTTATTCATTCACAGTTTATTCATTTTGATTTGATTGTTAATGTGGCTTAAGTCATCACTGAAGTTCATGCCTGTGGATTTCCTGATTTCAACATGATCTGTATGGAACAAAACAAATAGTCCAGTCTTTGTAAAGAGTAGTCAAATCAGATTAAATGAAATTTTGAGTTTGTAGCTACATCCTTAGAAAATGGGTAAACTGACATATACATATTCAACATTTTCACAAGATTTGGCATGAATATCATCCTACAATAATTTGTCCAATAAACTAAATCCCACGTGAAAGCTCATAGTAATAAGTATTGTTGAAATGTAATTTAGTTGTGCTCCTTTATTCAGTTGGAATGATCTTAACACCTGTTTTGATAGGTCTAAAATTCATCATCATTTAGCCTGAAAATTTTCACACAGAATATTACCT
>JAPSES010000115.1:644300-658387 GCA_029822895.1 Maxillicosta whitleyi
TAGAGTAACAGAATTGTCAGTGGATGTTTATATTTTATTCATTCACAGTTTATTCATTTTGATTTGATTGTTAATGTAGCTTAAGTCAACACTGAAGTTCATGCCTGTGGATTTCCTGATTTCAACATGATCTGTATGGATCAAAACAAAACAAATAGTCCAGTCTTTGTAAAGAGTAGTCAAATCAGATTAAATGAAATTTTGAGATTGTACATCCTTAGAAAATGGATAAACTGACATATACATATTCAACATTTTCACAAGATTTGGCATGAATATCATCCTACAATAATTTGTTCAATAAACTAAATCCCACGTGAAAGCTCATAGTAATAAGTATTAATTTAGTAATTATTTTAGTATTTTTAGTTATTTTAGTAATTTAGTTGTGCTCCTTTATTCAGTTGGCATGATCTTAACACCTGTTTTGATAGGTCTAAAATTCATCATCATTTAGCCTGAAAATTTTCACACAGAATATTACCTCTAAATAATGGTTTCCTTGTATACTGACAGGGTTTTCACTACCATTTTAAACACCCAAGTAGAGATATGGAAATATCTTGATTCTGTTATGTATCATTATGTGGACTTCTGCATTAGAAGCAGAAGACTCTTACTCAATAACATTACACTATACTAACGGTCATTACTGATTTTTCAGCCTCTGACCAAGCAATAGAAAGTAAAATGACTACTTTGCCCTCTTGCATTGAATGGTGTTTACATTTCGACTCATCTTATATCATTAATTTGGTTAACTTTTCTGTAGCAGCTATGGTTTTCTTTTATTGTGCATGTTGGCCACAGGCATATGTATTGTAAAATAAACTTTGTGTGGCTAGGTTAATTTTCATTGTTGTGCATTATAATGATAACAGTGTGCTTTAGCAACATGGTTAAGTCGGTCTCTGTTCCCCACATTATTTTCTGTTCATTCTAAGACAATGGTAAAGTAAAATAGACTGTGCACCATAGTCAGTATCATCATGGGAAACAGTGGGTAACAGAATATAGTTTGTAATCTTTATTCCGGGATGTGATATGGCCTTTCTTAGAGCTGCTTTGTGAAAATAAGCCCTATTATTTTTCATCACTTCCAGCTTTGCTTATTATGCTCTTTCTGCAGATGGATTTGGGTTTTGTTCTGTCATGTTACAGATGGAGGTAGCTCATACAGACACTGCTATGTGAAGATGCAGCTGTTAATATTACCAGAGTATCCTTGTTGTGGTCTTATTGTTTTAATACCCATTATGAATAACGGAGTCATGATTTACCCGTTGTGGGTGCTACCATTAAGATGTGCAGTGAAACACTGTCAGACAAATTGTAATCAAATTGTGAGAATAGTGAAGATTCACCCAACACACAATACCGAATGCATGTATGAGCAACATGGACAGCTTTGAAACTATTCGAATGACTTCCCAGATCTAATGGTTGCATTTGGTCCCTGGTGGCAAGTTTTGCCATAAAGCTTTTTGGATGTTTTTCTTTTATTGTCTGTTCTTGCTTCTCTGAATTTTATACACACATAGGGTAATAATAATTGTCTACAATACTGTGGCAGTAGTTTTTTTTTTTTTTAAATTGGGTAACATACGACCCCTTTGACAAGGTTAGGAAAAATGTTGAAGCCCCGACACGACCTTTGGCCTCTGAAACAGAGGGAAAACCTTTACTAATAATCATATCAGCCCTGGAAAACCCACATCATTCGACTTATTTCAGAAATTATGTTAAAGTGCTGAAATTACTTCTCATATTTAGTAAGTAAAGCATCGTAAAACATCATTCATTGCTGCACATTTGGCTGCTGCCCCTCCCACTCCAGTAATCTTTACCCATAATAATAAAAGGATGAAAGGATGAGCGAGGTGCAAACCGGAGAGAGGAGAGGTGAGAACAGTTCACATAAAGATAGAAAAAGTGAGAAAGTAGGAGGGAACAAGGGAGGAGAGAATTCTCTGAGGGAGAGAGACTTGCAGTCAAAGTGAGAGCGTAAGAGAGAGAGCAGTGTGTTGTCGCCGGCTCCATCCGGTAGCCTTGCAGTCGACGCTCAGGAGCATGTTAGCGCCACAGAGCCTCGGTCGCAAACGAGACTACAGGACCCACAATGCATTGGGACACCTGGCAGCCGGCAGGTCACCCACCTGGGAAGTGCAGGTAATGGTGGAGAGAGGGAAACTGTAGAGAAAGGGCAATGAGAGGAGAGATACTGATGGAAAAGCAGTGGCAGGAGGATGATGAATGAGAAAACGCAGTCTGGATTTGTTTACTTGTTAGATTTTTGTATCAATATCCTGAGTACACAAAGATTTGAGGGAGTTGAAGCTTGAAGGAGAGTTGGTGTCACTGAGTCCATCATCACAAACACATAGTGTGGTACCATTAGTCACTCAGATACAGCGGGAAGCAGGTATTGGGGGTGGCTCCATGACAACTGTTCATCCGTGTGTGTGTGTGTCCCATGTCAGTGTGTGTGTTATAATATCCCACTGAGCAGATGACGAGCATTCGGGAACCCTGCTCAACCTGTTGTGTGATTCACTGAGATACAAAGAGGTCTGGCGCTCACACTTGGTGATTTACCGCCGTGTATTTTGAGAAAACCCTGAAATAAATTCACAGTTTTGAGAGACTTGAATGTAAAAGGTAATATTGTTGACAAACAGATTTTCATAGATCTACATGCAGAGGTGTGAAGAAACAACACACAAATACTAGAGCTTACAATTATCTCTTCTTTTCTTTAGTATTTCTTTTATTGACCATTCTCTACTTGCTCTCACCCTTCTCCCACAAATATTGTATTTGTGTTTTGTGTGGCTTCTCAATATTAAGACCATAGATGGAGCACATAGGAAAAACTGTCCCTTGGTATATCTTTGGTGCAAATCACACTCAACACAGACAAAAGGGGCTGTTGGAACAAGTAATGTCATTGAAAAACTTGACAACATTATGGTTCATGTGGTTCTGGTGTCCACCCACTATAATTCAGGAACAGGGATAAAAGTTATCTGGGTTGTTTGTTTAGTTCTTTGACAGTATTGGGTACAGAATGCAGTGACTGTACACTTGCAAAATAATGTTGTTAGAGATTCTGTTTTGGTGCATATTAAGATTGAATCCCTATCAAAGAAACTGGAACATAAATTAGCAAATCTTCCTTTTCAAAACCTGCGATTTCTAGGGTGTAGTTACATTTTTGAAGGTGTTGTTCTTTGACATAGTGAAGGGCACTTTCAAAGTGATAACGTGCAGATAACGGAAGCAAAGAGAATGACAGTCTAGCTATTGCACAACAGAGATATTACAACAGAGTATTTCCAGTGAGCCAATATCTTTCAACATGACAGTTTCATCAGTAGATTTTAAGGCATCTTCAGCTGCTGACATGAGTTCTGACTAACATCATACATGTACTCAAGTGCATTTGGTTCTGCCTGGTTTGCAGACTGTGCAGGAGAATTCTTTTGTTTGATTCCAGTTTTGTCTGTTTGTATGGGATGTCTAACACAAACACTTGCATTGCCTGATCAGTCAGCTATTAGTCAGTAATGCTGACTGGTTCTTGATTTATTTAGTGCATCATAAGGTTTGGTGATGTTGGATCATAAACAGGAAGTTAAGAAAATAGGCTGTGTTGATTACTTTGCTCTGCAGTTTCTATTAGCCAACTGTTTTCACACAAAACGCTACAGGTTTAGATTGCAGTAACTGTATGCTATGAGTACATTTTCTACAGACTGAAAGAAACATCGGTTACAATCATTCTGACAGTCACTGTGATGTAGAAAAATTGAGGTTGAGTTTTAAGTACAAATGGTAAATGCAACTTGGCATTCCAAATAATGAGTGCTTGTCAATAAGTGTTTTTGTGGTCCTATTTAGTTCCTTTAGCTATTGTAGTTACTTCTGTCCCAGCTTTCCCCAACTACATTTCCCAGAAAACCCCTGGAAAAGAGGACTTGGGTGTTTTCTGTTAAGCTGCTGTTTTATGCTTTATAAAAACAAGTTATGACTGCTTAGCAAAGAACTTCCAGACCCCACCTTGTTTATGACAGTCACTGCAATGCATTCTGGTCTATTGAGTCTGTGAGGAGAAAACAGTAGGACTCCCTTTTTATTTTGGATTTGATCAGAAGGTTGTAGACTGGGGAATAAAACCTTTAATTATTCCATTCACACTCTCAGTCATCAGTACAATTATTTATTTATTTATTTACTAGTTATTTGTGATTCTAATTTAGGCACAAATGTTGAAATTTACAGGTTGCAACTTAACTGGTGTTATGATTTTATGTTTTTCTTGTCATATCTGACAAAAACATGAATGTGTCTTGCTCTTCAAACAAAAAATGTCAGGCAGTGACGACTTGGAACAAGCGCTTTTTCACTTTTTTTTTTTTTTTATTTTGTAGACTACATGACAAATGAATTAAAAAAAAACAAACAATGTACTTGCAGAAAAGTGCATGTGAAATCCTGGTGACAAACTCCTCCATGATGTGTGTTTTCTAGGATGATGTGCTCATTAAGGAGATTAGTATCACTCATCATGTGAAGGAGGGATCAGAGAAGGCCGACCCTCGACAGTTCGAGCTACGCAAAGTCCTGGGACAAGGTTCATTCGGCAAGGTATGGTGTGTGTGTGTGTGTGTGTGTGTGTGGCTCTTATGTGTGCCTGTGTGAATGAGTGGGCCTTAAGTGTAGGTTTCATTTCCACTCGATTCCCTGCAATGTTTCCCTTGTGCTGGTGTTTGAGAGCCTGTTACCATGGACACAGCAGGATGAGGGCCCTTCACACTCCTGCATAGTGTCATCATCTTTATGAATGAGCTATTAGCCCCTACAGGAAATGTGTGTGTGTGTTTATGTTAATCTACATAAGAACAACCTAGCTAGAAAATCAGGCCAACCCAAACAAATTCTCATATACAAAGACACTTGCACACATTAACTGTGTTTACATTGTGGTTCTTTAGATTTTTACTCATTATGTTTTTACATTGGAAAATCCAAACTAAAGTCAGACCCAGGGTTAAAAATTTTTTTTGTGCTTTTCACTTTTTGTGATTTGACATTCTGTCATCATCTATATGTGCTGCATCTGCTCATGCTTGACATTGTTTGATTTATATGATTGGCAATTAATTAAGCTCAATTTTAACGTCTTCCATCTTCTGTTTTTTTTTTTTTTTTTCCATAAACCTGTGACAGTTCAGTTAGATCTGGACAGCCTGTTTTGGTCAGACCAAAGACTGGATTTGACAGTTTTGACAGGTGGCAATTTGATTCAGATCAAATTGAAAAGTCAGAAAGTCTGGACAAAACAAAATAGGCATGAAAGCACATTGAGTCGGTTAGTTTAGGTTTTATTTTTACCTTAATATTTGTTAGTTCATGAGTGTATAAATAGATTTAGTTTTATTCCTCATTTGAGAAAAGGACATATCATGAGAATGCATGATATCAAATGATTTACAAGCCTTAATTCATTAAAGTTAAAGTATTATGCAACAGTTTCATTCTTAAACTATGAACTTTATATGTTTCAATAAACTATTGCTAGTTTTATAATGTCCTAAACACACAGACATAACAGAAAATGACAATTGAATCATTACTCACACTTATTTGCATTTAAATTACATGGTGTATTACATTGTAACAAATCACACTCTTTAGGCAGTACCATTTCTATTGGAGGTGGTTATTGTACACAACAGATTTGTATGAAGGAAACATCTACTCCATATATTGCATATTTTACCTAGAATATTTTACCTTTTTAAAATGGAAAATCTGCACAAAGCGTTAAGAAAAAATTATTTTGTGTGTAAGAATACCCATTTCCTTCTAGTGTTTTTCTATTCACTGGACATGAAATGACCACAGATCTTACTGACTTCCTGTCTCTGTGCAGGTGTTTCTGGTGAGGAAGATCACAGGACCAGATGCTGGTCAGCTCTACGCCATGAAGGTCCTGAAGAAAGCCACATTAAAAGGTAAGAAAACGTTCATATAAAACCCATCAACTTGAGTTCTGTTTTAATACTGGATAACCTGCAGACCCCAAGCTAAATCTTTAACTTTTAAACTAAAACTAAATGCTTTATCTTGTATTTGGGTTTGGGGACAAATGTTTAAATACTGAATTTACTTTTAACAACAGTAATAAATATTTATACTCTATATAAATTAGAGGTCTTCAACAGGGGGTCCATGAAGGTACTGCAGGAAGGTTGTGAAATTTTTGGATGAGTAGGTAATTTTTAAGTTATTTTTAATATTGTTTTTCATACATCGTAGTTACTTTGCTAATTTACTATGGTAATTCATTAATTAATTGTGGTAGTAAGATAGAGGACATAGTATAGTTATTACAGTATAGAAGGGGGGTCCCTGCACCATCTCTCCATCAGTTTGGGGGGCGTTGGCCTGAAAACTGCTGAAGAACCCTGATTTAATGTGTTAATCTGCACAATTAATCAAATCCTTGGTATTGTTTATACATTTTTAGATATGTGATACCTCAACTTCAATACTATTGCCTAATTTATTCCTTTTGATTTTACACAAACTATAAATTGCACATTTGACTATAAATCCTCACTTATTTTCAGTTAATTTGCTTTTTTCAATGTGCAAATCACGTTCACATTATAACTAATGAACTTTTTCACTACTGTCGTTTTTGTGTGTCGCATTCACTGACACAGATTTACTCTTTACGTATTGAAATCTTCTAACAAATGAAAATGCATTTGTTTTTGTACTTGATCAGTAGTTTGTTCATGTCCATATTTTGAGCAGCTTTTATGTTTAGAGACTCTACAGCAGGGGTGTCAAACTCATGTTGGTTCAGGGGCCACATACAACCCAATATAACCTGAAGTGGGCCAGATCATTAAAATAATAACATAATATTATATAAATGATATCAACTCCACAATTATATGTGTAATTACTATGTTTTAACATGAAAAAAGAAAAATTGCATTATTAAACTGTTTACATCTAAACTATCCTTTAAAAACATGAACCATGAACAAAACAAAATTTATTAGGAAAAAAGTGCTTTTTTTTATACAATTCATGCCATTATTTGGTCTCAGTTCCTCATTTTCACATGTTCATTATAACGTACAGATCACAGTGGATCTACACACACAAACACAAAAAATATTTAATAACAGGTAGAATATTGGTATAATTACCTTTAATTCTCTTGAGACATTTCTGGTTGTTCATATTTGTTCAGATTGTTCACATTTTTTGTAAAAAGCTAGTCTGTAAATCTATTTTTATATTAAAAATCATTTTTGTGTAAATGAACTTTTTTTTTTTACACTAAAACAAAAAGGAGAAAAAAATGTGTTTTACATTATTCATAGGCTATTATGATGGTGGTTTTGGTTTGACCTAAATTTATTTGAACATTTTTGATTTTCATTAATATCTTCAGTGTAATTTTTATATTTCACTAATTCATCCCATGGGCTGGATTGGACCCTTTGGCGGGCTGGTTTTGGCCCCCGGGCCACATGCTTGACACCCCTGCTTTACATCACTAAGTGGATCGTGTATGTCATGGGTTAGATTTTTATTGTAAAAGTAGAAGGGTATACGTAACAACCAACAGTTTGTGCATTTGTTAAAAAAAGGTTTTAAGTTTATCACAAGTGGGTTCTGGATGTTTTTTCTGTCTGTTTGCTCAGTCGTCATCACCCAAAGTGGAATTTCACACCTTAACACGAGACTGAACAGATACAAAGAGCAAAAAAGCAGCAGCGAAACACAAATTCCTGAAGCGTTGTTAAACTCACACACCATCTGCTGGCAGAAAACATGCAGCATGTGCCTGTGCACTGTAATATGTGGTTGATTCTGCTGTATTCTCAGATTTTTTTGGGGGGGAGGGGGGTATTCTCATGTGCAGTCACACTGCCTTTTGCAACATATCCAGATATTTTTAATGTGTTTTTAGGAAACCACTGAGAATAAGAAACCGATACAATATATATGAGAAGCTTTTCCTCCCCTCTTTCCTTTTTCTCCCAAATTTAAACCGTCAGCCTGCCCTACGACAAAAACAGCAGTCAGAAGTGAGGACAAGCAACAGGAAATAATACTAAATATGGCCCTCTTTTTCCCTTAGGAAATGGACCTGTTATTTATTTATTTTTTCTATTTCAGTTAAAGTCTTAACCATTCATTTTGTTGTTTATTTTTATATCTCTTAGTATTTGTGCATAAATTACACAAAAAAGTAAAATAATAAAGCAAAATGATGGATATAGTAATGTAATTTTATTAATATATGCTAGATTTTTGACTGTTAAAAATCATTCCTCTAGGGGGGTTAATCAAGTTACTATTACTCAACAAACAACATAGGAAAAAATAAAAGCATGGAAACAATAAAACAGCAGAAAGATTTGCAGATTTATACTTACAAACTGAATTAAATAAGGTGAAGGACTTTTCAGTTTTTTTCTGAATTGTATGCAGCTTGTGAAAGTTTTAACCAATGATTTATTTATTTATTTTCCACTGTGTATGTTTTTTTTTTTTTTTTTTTTTTTTTACAGTGCGTTACCGGGTCAGGACAAAAATTGAGAGAGACATCCTGGTGGAGGTCAACCATCCTTTCATCGTCAAGCTGCACTACGGTGAGTCAACCAATTACAGACCTCTGCACCAGCCGATCAGAACTCTACTTATAGAAACAAACAGATCTCTGACGGAGTCGTGTCCGGTCTATTCCAGAGCCACAGTTTAATTTAATGTACTGATACTCATTGATCTATATATGTGCACATCCCCTACAGAGATAGTTTCACAACTAAACCTATGGGAGGGAAAACAACCCACACTGTGATATAAAAGCAAGGACTGAAGAGCTAATAAAACACCTGTAGTTGGCTCAAAACATTAGACATCTGTGTGGATTATTTTAGCTTCCTGGAGAAAAACCTACCGACAACCTGATAATGACCAGAAAAAAAGACGTTGTTGGTGATGTGACTTGATTTTTTTTCCAGCCATGTCTTATGTCAAATACAGTAATGATCCTGAATACATTTCTCTGAATGATTCTCCATTTTTAAGGAAAAAATATCAGACATTTATTTTTGTCCAAAATAGAGATTCTGATGGCGATAGTATTGTTAATATGCAAAGTGGTCAACCGGCTTTTTCAACGTCAGATTTGTAAAATGTTCCGTTGTTTGGTCAGAGGATAGTTATACCTTCCCATCAGGCAGAGAACTACCAAGTTTCAGGGTCAGAATGTCCAGGTTAAAGAACAGCTTCTTTCCTGAGGATGTGAGACTATTGAACTCTCTTTGGATTCTATTGCTGCTATCTGATATGTTCCTGTATCTGTTTATATACTGTGGGGGGTGCATTCAATTACACTGGCATTTATTGCACTTTATGTATACTTCTTTTTAAGATCCTCTGAGTTTTTCTATGTAATTTACTGTTTAAATTATATTTTTAATGATCCTGATTAGTTGTTTCGTAGCCTTGTAATCTCGTTTTTTTGATTTACTTCATCCTGAGTATTTTATGTCGTTTGTCTCATTTACCTTGTATTTGTAAGAAATGACAACAAAGTCTTCCAAGGTAAGGTTAAACGTGATTGTAAACATCAATTCCATTTGCGACCTTATTGCCCAGCCCTGCATTGATGTAAAGTGGAGATGAAGATCATTTGATCAAACTAAACTGTCAGTGGGACCAATAAGCTGTTTAGAAAGCTAATGTCAGCCATGTTGTTAGATGAGGCTCATGCAAACACAATGTTACTGTATTGCTCTGTGATTCATCCACCTCCTGTCAAAATGCCACAGCTGAACCCACAGCAGTTAGCTTGCCCATTCTCCCTCCTGAAGCCTTATGTCTTTTCACAGATATCTACTTTTGTTTCTATAAATCTATAAATTCCGCTTTGAAAAACCGCTTTGAAAAACTTCGATCTGGGTTCTTTACCTTGTTGGGAATGCGTCCCAATGCACAGCAATCATAGGTGATTTTCAGCTTTTTGTTTGTAGCAGGGAATGAAATGACAACATAAACCCAAAGGAAACATGGAGTTGTTTTTTTTCATCTGTTCTGAAGTTTTTTCCACATTTTGAGATTGAAACGTTCTTCTTCGACAGGTTTTCTTTATTGGAGCTGAAGACATTGTAAATTGAGCCATATGTGTCATTTGTGATATTAATAAACACGAGAAATGTCTTCCCTGATAAAATAAAGGTTGAAATAAAATTAGATTAAATTGGCTTGACTCAGCATCACTCTGTGATCACTGTCAGGTTTTAGATCATATCTAAACTCACTTCCTTGTCTCTTCAGCGTTTCAGACAGAGGGGAAGCTCTATCTGATCCTGGACTTTCTTAGAGGAGGAGATCTCTTCACTCGTCTCTCTAAAGAGGTAATATCTGTTACAGCAAGAATAACAACATTTAATCATTTCTGAAATAATAAATGCACATTATTTCTACAACTAAAACTAAAGGTCAGCTTCTTTACCACTGATTAATGCCTTGTCATTAGTGAATTATTATCTTTTGCAGTCAGTTAAGCTCATGATTATATTTAAGTGTTAAAATCAGAATCAAATCCACAGCCAAAAATATTTTCCACTTGTAGTGCTTAGTAGTTTTTAAATTGTCAATTCATTAGTTAACCATGGATAAATCCAACAAATGACTCTTACAATTAGAAAAAGATGCTCTGGGGTGAAGTGTTCATACAGTGTAAAAATACAGAACATATATGGTTGTAGATTTGAATGTTTTGGGTTTGTTTTTTTACCAAGTGCTTTGCTGCTCACAAGAATTGTGATTTTTCAAACCCTGATTGAAAGTAGGAATGATTTCAGCAGGTCTTTATACCACAAAAAAGGAATGAAAATAGCCCGAGTTCAATGTGACCCCATCACATCACAGCTCAAACCTCGAAGTGATCAAAACGACTGAACGAAAAGTACTTTTCTCAAGCTGTAATCATAAAAATTTTGGCATTTTAAAGTGACACAATAGTTTCTAGTGTTTCTGCTCTACTATAAAACAAGCATTATATTTCATAACCTCTGCATATATATTTTGCCTCTCAAATTCTTGCCTGACAGAGCTGGCTGACAAAGGTACTACAGTAAAAAGTACAATATTTGAATCTATAGTCATGTGTGACATTTGATTCATGTTTGGTCGAGATTAACAGGTTATTATGCTGAGTCATTTGGAGGGGACAACGGGTTTAGTATGATGCATTTCTGCAAAAGTATGATCAACAAAAGACTGTTATTCTTCATGACTGATGCTTTGATGATTAACATTGATTGGAGTGACATTTAACATAAGAAAGAGAAGGGAAGCAGTGTCATTAGTGAGCTGCTTGCTCCACATGACAGAACAGAATTCTAAGCAGAAAATCCCTTATCAAACTTTTTTTTAATCTTTCAGCCAAAGACGTGTTCCTAAACGTGATAAAGTACATAAGTTATATTGGACAAGAGGGAGCGACCGCCTGTAAAATGTTCTTAAAAGCCCCAAAAAGAAGCTGTCTTCTACTTTAACCTTCAGTGTTTTCAGATTACATGAGTTAAATGGATATATAGAACATCACGAATCATAAATCCAGTTAGTTTCTGTTATGTTTTTTCACAATGACCTTGATCTTTGAATCCAAGTGATCGTCTGTGCAAAATGTTAGGACACTCTGTGAAACCATTTTTTTTAGATATTACATTTTAAACATGATGGAAGCTGATCCATTTGTGTATTTTTCATAAAACCAGCTGGGTTTTGGCGCAGGAGGCAAAGTCGGAAGCCATAGTTTCCGTTTCCACATGTATGTTTTATGTTTGTGTGTGTTCAGGTCATGTTCACCGAGGAGGATGTGAAGTTTTACCTTGCAGAACTCGCTTTGGCCCTCGATCACCTTCACGGCCTTGGCATCATTTACAGAGACCTCAAGCCTGAAAAGTACACACACACACACACACACAGTCCTGCTGCATTATAAATGTTCACCCACAGAATAATAAAACACTTTTCTGTTGTTTCAGCATCCTGCTCGATGAGGAGGGACACATCAAGCTGACCGGTGCGTAATATTATACCTTTGTTGTGTTTCTGTTGCACAGTGTGTGTTTCTATTCCACTGCTGAGTGTCATTAGGAACATTTTCAGTCACGTGTGGAATGTAACTTTCCTGCAGTTATTGCAAATCTGAGAAATTTTCTCTTAACTTGAGTGGACTAAAAAGTATAATATCTGCTGCTGAGATTTAGTAGTGAAGTCTAAAGTAGCATAAAAGGAAAATATAAGTTGCATTTTACTGAAGTACTTATTTTCATGCCTCCACTAGTTGTAATGAAGCCACATTTTTATTTAATTAGTTCTTTCCCGTGCCATTAACACGACTTGAATACATCATAAACTATGCACTGTCTCTTTCATATATGTGCAGACTTTGGGCTAAGTAAAGAGTCGATAGACCATGAGAATAAAGCCTATTCCTTCTGTGGGACGGTGGAGTACATGGCTCCTGAGGTGGTGAACAGACGAGGACACACCCACAGTGCAGACTGGTGGTCGTATGGCGTGCTCATGGTGAGAAGAGCCTACTTGTTGGATAAAATTGTCATCATCAAGCTGCATGAGGCAAAAGTGGTAGATTGAAGCAGTTTTAATCACCTTCATGGCCTTGGCATCATTTACAGAGGCCTCAAGCCTGAGAAGTACATGTACACACACACACACACACACACACAGTCCTGCTCCATCCAAATGTTCGCCTGCAGAAATTGGGGTCTTGCTTAACACATACGCAAAGCTAATGATTATGTCTACATCAGAGCTTCATATGCTGTTACCCCACTCCCCCCCCCCCCCCCCCCCCAATTATTATTATTATTATTTGATTTGGGTAGTGTACATGTTCATGCTTACATATTCAGTTTAATGTCAGATACAACAAAAAAAAGCAAGAATTCCAGCTTTTGGTATTTTTGCATAAAAAAGTGACATTTCCATTGTTCACATTATTTTCTCCTGAGGTTTTAAATATGATTTTATACATTTTAGACTTTTATTTATGATTAACGTATGTGCAGTCCTCTGCAGTTTTCAGCTTTAAATCTCTGTATGCTGGTGTTCTGTCCTTTGTCTCAGTTTGAGATGCTGACGGGAACGCTGCCCTTTCAAGGCAAAGACCGGAAAGAGACGATGACCATGATCCTCAAGTAAGACACTTTATACTGTCCGCTGTCTGTTCTCCAATCACCAGCGAACAGCTTCTGTTACAGCGCACTGTTCATCTGAGATGAGACGGCTCTCCACTCGCAGTGATTTGGTCCAGGGGAAAGTGAAAGAGTTGTATTAGAGGAGATAAAGTGCAGCACTCAGGAGGAAGAGGACAGATAAAAGGAAGGGAGCTGAAAGCCATTTATAATGCTGAGGGGGGAGAAGTCAAGAGATGGAAGGTGAAAGAGAAAAGGGCTAGTCATGTTGGAGTCAGACATAATAATAATAAAAAAAAAAAAAAGAATTATTATTAGTCTTAAAGGAGAAGAGTCAAGCTGAAGTTAAACCATTATAAAGATATGACTTGGAAAGGGAAGTCAGTATTACACAATACATAGTATAAAAACCGCAACAGTATGACAGAAGTCAAAGACATAACAAATAGATTAAAGAACAGCAAACAGTAAAATATGATTGAACAAAGTATTATGGTGTTGCATATAGAAATAAGAATATTTAGGTTCAAATATCATGAACGTCTACCATGTTATCAGTGACCCAGACTCAGAGTTACAATTACATTAGACCCATATTTTAGCCGATCAAGATCATGTTTTTTTTTTAGACATTGTGGTCACAGACATCTTCCATTATGATGGAGGGTGAATATGGTTTCCCAAAACATGATTAAAATCAAGAACTAAGCAATAAAAACATTTGTGATGCTTTGAATGTCACATCACCAGATGGACACACAGGAACTGAAATTAAATTAACAAAATGGAAGCAAAAGAAACACGTCAGAGCACTGCATG
>JAPSES010000115.1:670958-682291 GCA_029822895.1 Maxillicosta whitleyi
TTTTTTTGTCCATCTGCAGGTTCACTCCATTTGCTAACGGCCCAGAGGACACGCCAGAGGAGATCTTGGCCCGTATCGGCAGTGGGAAGTTCTCTCTCAGTGGAGGATACTGGAACTCTGTGTCTGTGGAAGCCAAGGTGAGTGGACGCAGACTCTGTAAAACAAACACACTCGTCACTGTTATTTTGAGCAGAGTGTGTGTTTGTGCAGTCTGTGACCTTGGTGTTGCCTCTTGATTCTTCAGGATCTGGTGTCAAAGATGCTGCACGTGGACCCCCACCAGCGGCTCACAGCTGGTCAGGTCCTCAGACACCCCTGGGTGACGCACAGAGACCAGCTGCCCAAGTACACCCTCAACAGACAGGACGCCCCACACCTGGTCAAGGTGACACACACACACACAAACACCTTTAAACGTACTCCAACATTAAACTAAGTTAAAAGTGGAACACAACAAAGGACTTTTATTTCGCAATAGATGTGAATCCCCATTTTCTGCAGCTTTATTCTTCTACTCTGCTACATCTCAGAAACAATTATTGTACTTTTAATATCACTCTGGTCATTTGACAGCTTTTGATACTTTGCAGATTAACATTTTCCATCACTTTCTTACCCAATGAAAACCATTTGTCCCTACATGTGTTGATTTTGAAACTTTGTGATGGACCAAGATCTGAAGTGTACAAAAGCTGTTTCTTTATAACAAGCAGAGAATTATGAGGAATACCTGAACGCAGCATGCACTGGTCTATAACAGCTTTAGCTTTAGCTATAGCAACTTTTTTTCCTGCCATCAAGACACAGTAACAGCTCTGATGGTTGTGACACACGCTTCATACAGAATAATGCCATCATGTCCACACTCCCCTCCTGAACAGTGATAATGTAACTATTTCACCCTAAAATGCCTACATCAGTTTTACCTTATAAGGTAATGCCTTATGTTCTGAATTGTGACATCTTGTTTTATTTAGCACATTTAACAACAGTTTTCTAGCTCAACTGAGAGATACATTACAGTCCTTGCACATGGATTTGCTTTATTTTCAGTGTTTTTCATACTGATGTAGGTAATTTAGGATGATAATTATCACTGATGAGGAGACGAGTGTGGATATGATAGTATTAACTTTTATGATTCCAGTCTGTGAACGTTAGGCCTTTTATATTTGCAAATTGTCGAAAGTTTGCTTCACATTTTCAGTGGAAATGTTATTGATGCATAACTACTGAAATTCTTAAGATTTTATGTGGCCAGGTAAGATGAGAACAAATGCTAAACAAAATACTTTTCTAAAAAAAAAATAAGTAAATATTTGCATTGAAAAGACAAATCTGATTCCACAGACAGAAGACAGTTGGATTTGATCTCTTTAGCTGATATATTTCCGTCCTGTCTCGGTGCAGGGGGCCATGGCAGCCACCTACTCCGCCCTCAACAGGAATGTCCCGCCGGTCCTAGAGCCGGTGGGCTGCTCCACTCTGGCCCAGAGGAGGGGGATAAAGAAGATCACTTCCACCGCTCTGTGACCTTTAACCTCCCCTCACCTCCTGTCAACTCTGACCTCGCTCTGACCTCCATCGGACCCCCCTCTGGTCTGGTGGGACAGACTACTGATGGACCTGCGACCTGCTAACGCCAAATAGGAGCCCTGCCCCCGCCCACCTTGCCCTGCCCTCTTCTGATTGGATCTTTCCTGCTGTCTTTCCGTAGAGTCAAAGCTGAAATACAAACCTGCTGCAGAATCCTCCTGTGGCCATTTTGCTTTGGACAATCAGCGCTGCCTTGTAGACGCAGTGCGTCAGGACAGTAAACGTCCTGTATTTATTTACTTCAAATGGGGAAATCTGAAATAGGAAGATGATAACCTAATGTATGCATTTAAAGAACTGGGATCATTGTTATTCTACTGTCGTTAAAGTTATGCGTAGCTGTAGATCCTGCATTTAAACCTCAAGTAGCCTCTGAGATGACGGCATCTACAGAAAAGGCCAGAAGGTGTGAATCAGCAGTGAAATCTGAGCGCAGAAGCATTTACTCTGACTTTCAGTATTCAGTATTTTAATTTCCAGGTGTAAAGAACAAAGTCTAAAAGGATCATTTTAGCCACTGGACAGGCCAGTCTATCAGGGAGCTCATCAAATTATCAGTATGTCTGGAATAGCTTTATTGTGAGTTTTTTGCACCCAGAAACAAATTACACTTCACGTTCAAAAATGAGTAAGAACATCCCTGTCCTCTCTTTATTTTAGATTTTTAGAATGAAAAGCTGTTTAATGCAGTATTAAGCATCTTTCTGATGCTGCACAAGGCAAGTTGGATTCTACCTGGTGACGTTCCATTTACATCTTCTCTAAGTTCAATTTGTCTTTACATTATTTTATTTTTATACCGTTCACTACTGCATTAATTTGTCAAAATGCTTATTTTCTTACAGTGTCTGGGAGATTTTATAGTGGAGAAAAGTAATCTCTGCCATTACATCTTCCTCATTTTATGGACATTTAGTCCTTTACTCTGGTAGTACATCACATCCTGCTACACAGATTTCCAAACTGTTTGCACCACAGATTCATTAAAATGCAAAAACTGAAAGAATTGAACACAGTGTTCATCCTGTAGAGGCATAGCGCTAAATATTGTCTCCATTGGCTCCTGTTTTCTGGCTCATCTGGTGTTTTAGGGCTTGAATTGTTCAAAACACTCCTGTTTTCACAACCAGAATCGTACACAGACCAGATCACTGAGTCTGATATGTTTCATATACCAAGAAACCATTAATGATTTAATACATCAATATATGATTGCCCCTCACTGTGATGAATGTTTAACCCAATCAGATGCAATTCATCATGATACGACGTAATACAAAAGAGTGTGATTCTGTACAGTTTGGTATTGTACAGATGGTTAATTTTTTTTTTGTTCAAATCATTATATTACATTGCATGTATCTTTCTAGTACTCTTTGAGTATCACATTTCCATCCTCTTAGAAAACCAGTCTTTCCACAACTCGGGGAAAAGACTGAAAAGACAAAGTCAAACCAGTAATTATTTCCTATTCTGTTTTTCGGTTTCAGTTCAGACTTTAAAAACGTGCCTCTGTCATAATAACAGCATAAAGCTCTGTTTATTTTCACTGGGTATTGCCTAATGGCAGCAGTGGAGATGACACAAAAACAGTTTAGACAGGAGGAATCAACCTATCATTAAATGGCAGTTTTCACAAGCCATATTTCTAAATGCAACAGGCAGGGGGTGTTTACCAATATTTATAATTAGATATGACTATACAGATGCAAAGATGATTCCAGTTATTGTCAAAACGCCGTGTCCGGTAGCTGCAGAAAACAAAGTACGGCCGTTGGGTTTAACAAATGCTACATACCTGTTTCACCATTTATACCATGTTAAGCTCAAAAACAACTTGATTAAGGTTAGAAAAAGGGTTAAAGAACACATGGAAGATGAGACCTGACAAGTCCACGTAGTTCTCCCACCTAAGGATTATCCAGACTTAACCATGTCACCTGATCTGGTCACTGTTTTCCCTGTACGCATAAAAGCACCAGAGGAACAGAAACACCTTTTACCTGATCCATTTTATTAATTCTCTGTATATCTGTCTGGGTGCGCAGTTTGTGAAATCTGTAGCAAAAACATCTTGAAAGTTTTATGCAATATTTTGTTGATACAATACAGCCAGTGTTTTTTTTTTTTGTTCTTTTTTTGTTTTTTTGCGTCTTGCCTTGTGCTGCTTTTTTTTTTTTTTTTTTTTTCAGAAATGAGCTGTTTGAGGACAAATTGTTTAAAAGAGCTTCCTGCCTCTACAAACACTCACTGGTCTGAGGTCACATGATCAGCTTCTGCCCTGCTGTACGAGCCGACTGATCATCTCTGCGTGCACAGCTGACGGGGAGCTGAACTGTAAATATAAAACTCAGGTTTCTACGAATTAAAACAATGCATTTTGTATGTCTGCGAGGAGGGAGATGTACATAATAAGCACACAGATATGAACGACGTGGCAGCAGGTTGTCACTTCCCACCTTTTGTCTTCTTCCTAAAACGCCATGTGACCAAACTGATGTCTGCCGGGGTCGAGCTCCACATACTTGTCTTTAACGTGCTTGTGTATGTGATTTTAGAGGAAGCCCTTTAAAAGAAAAAAAAAAAAAAAAAAGAACATGTTTAAATGGAAAACAGCAGGAAATGGTTAAAAACATTCCTCGTCGATTCACAAAGCCATGTTTGAGGCCCACTAGTGAAGGAGTTAAAGGGGCATTTCACCTACATTACACAGCTTTTTCCACTTTGGTACATACTTTTGATGATTTTATTCTCATTATGTCATAAATAATCAGTGCAGCAGAAATGCACTCGGTTTTATTTCTCATGTAGATCAAGGTGCTATAAATATCTTGCGCGTTTCTCCACAGTTGCAGATTTTCTTCATATTTGTAGTTTGCATTTATTGCATTCTGCTCCATCAGAAGCCTTCACATAGCTTTATCTAAACGTGTAATAGTTTCCAAGTATGGAGCTAGAGGAGCTAGCCTAGCCTTTAGCAAAAAAAACCCACTAATAAACAAAAATGTTTAATGACAAATTCATTTAAGATGAACGGAAACACTCATTTACTTGTGATAACAGGTTATTTATTCTCTTAAAGATCTTTAATAAGATAAAATGAAAATGACTGATGTGTGTTAGACTGACAGTAGTCCTGTCTATTGATCAATATTGGACGCTTATTGACTGACTTTTACAGACTTCTCCAGTTGCAAAGATTCACACGAGAAGCAATAAGAAGAAGTAGGCTTTTGTTTTTTTTGGTTCAGTATCTTATTTTATGGTAACAAAGCTTGTTTGCTTGAAATATTAAGATGAACTGATGTGATAAGAGATCAAGCTTTGGTAAATTGACTAAATAATTAACCTGTTATTATGAGAAAGTTACCCATTTTGTCACCTAGCAAACATCAAGATAATGAAATAAACCAGTTAACATGAGCTTTAACCAGCAACCTTGGCTCGTCTCAGCTGTAAAGAGATTAAATGATCAGAAAATACTACGTGTATGATAAATACAGGGAGATGCATTAAAATATATGTGAAAATCTGCAGCAAAAATGTAAAGAATCCCCTCAAATGTTTCCAGTTTAATTTTGGAAGTATGTCAATGTGAATTTCTCAGCTGTAGTTTGTAAAACAGACGTAACCTGGACCTCCAACATGGCTGCCACAGAGTGTTGATGTTTGTCTCATCGAACACCTCTTATTAATTCAACAACAACAACAACAAAAAACTCCTCTCGCTTTATTTCTGTTTTCTTTTTTTTTTTTTTTTTTATGAACTGAAGACGATCAGCAAACACTGAAAATTCAGCCTCATCTGTTAAAATCACAACCTCGTCCTAAAGCCTCCTCAGCATTGGGTGAATTATTGAGCTGTTCTCTTTTTCTGCCTGAATGTCAAAAAAAATCAACATAAGGGATATAACTTTACTGCTCTGAGATAAAAAAAAAAAAAAAAAACAACTGTTTGGTATGTTTTATATAGATCTGAAATATAAATGTTCATCTGCCTTGTTTATCAATGTACAGTTCTGGGAAAAGGAATGTAAAAGGATTTTTTTTCTGTAATTATGAATAAGGGGAATAGCTTTTGTCTTCTTTACCTCCTCCTCTTCCTCTGTCTCTGATTCTGTCAGCGTTCAGCCCTGCTGCTACGCCAGCTCTCTGTTTTTGTACCTGCAGACTGTGAGAGTTGGACTTTATATTAAAAAATAATAAAAAAGACAATCAGCTAATAACGCATGCCGGCTCATTGAATACAACAGCCACATTTTGACACATTTTTGATGTCAATGTTTGTTTGTTTTTTATCACTTTTTTCTTATCTTTCAGCAGGATTATGAGCAAAAAAAGACGTGCACTGCATTTCATTCAACTTTTAAGGGTATAATATCAGCTGAAGAACTCTTCACAATAAGGAAACACTGAACAGTAAAAGCAGAATCAATCATTTATTAATTAATTTAATCATTTACACATGTGTTTATGCAAAATAAAGTATTCATCTATGCATTTCACACCATCTCATAGCACACAGTGCCACTAGGGTTCAGAAGTAAAAATGAAACTTAAAACCCATTTATCTTTTCTTTTCCTCCTGAAGCTTCACTTTTAAACCTTACCTGTGGAAACACTGCAACATTAGTGTCACCTCTGTCTTCTACATGTTCAGTTTTACTGACTTTCTTCGTCTTTTCATTAAACTTTACTCTTTTTATTATTATTATTTATTTATTTCAAGTACAAAAGTGAAGTAAAATTAAAAAAAATTTAAAAAACCACTGTGCAGGAGAAGCCTATTAGGCTTATACAGACCCTCCTCCTTAAAGTATAACAAATAATAATAACAACAATATAACTGAAATATTAGAAATGACAAGCAAAGAAATGATAACAAATCATAAATAAGTGACAAAAACAAAACAATAGCAACTAAGGTAACACAAAGGAAACTATTTAACATAGAAACTAAATAATTAAGAGATTCAAAACAAGAAAATATTGCAACTAAAGTAACGTAAAAAGACTAACAGATCTAACAGAGAATTAAACTAGTTGAATGTTGGGTTGTTTATAAGGTGTCTTTTGTCCAGTATGGTTAATTAAGAATAGCGCCCCCTGGTGGATTGATTGACAAACCTTCATTCCAACACATTAAATGTTCCTTTGTTCAAGACAATAAAGCACATTTTCAAAAGGAACCAACAACTGTAATGGGATTACTAAGTACTCATATCAGTATTCAGCAAAATACTCAAATTTAAGTACTTGCGTCCGTACATACTACATTAAACAAACACCAGTAACAGCTGTAAGACAGACACTTCTCAAAATAGAAACGAAGAGGCAATTAATTTAACGAAATATTTCAGTCCAATGGAAGTAGAGCATAAATCTGCAGTTATGTTCTGATGTTACCATGGAGAAAAAAAAATAACATTCACCATTTATCAATATAGTATCTTTGACAGTAGTAAAGAATGCACCTTACTATAAAAACAAACAGAATCACTGAAGTCTATGATGCTTTATTCTTAATTTTACTTGATGATTATGCTAATTACACAAGTTACCTAACATGTGACCAACCTGAATTCAGTCCAAAACCTATATAAATCATAAAAGATTACCGGTATATAACATCACTAATAGATCCAACTCATGTTCAGTAGACTTTAAGTGAACTAGAAGTGAAACTATACATGTTTTCTAGTTTATATCCTATAGGGCTGTATTTATATTTCTTTTTGGGGATATTCAAGAGACATTTTTCATTCCACTTTGAATTGTGCAACTCCACTCAATGTACTCCTCCTTATTAATAACAATGTAGTTCATAGTGAAGACAAAAAGTAAAGTAGGGTCTGGTTTTGATGGGAAACGGCCACAGCCTTTTCAGTGTTCTTTCACTTTCATTCATTTCCCCAGCACCACTGTTGGCTTCTTCATGCTCCAATATAAGCCTGTTCCCCTCAAACTTCAACTCATCTTCTTCTTCCTCCTCGTCACCTGGGTTCTAGGCTTTGGCATCACATGTAGCAGCTCTCTGGTGTGTTCACTGACTACAGGATGTTTGACTGTCGGCTTTTTAGCAGGAACTGACCTGTCCACAGACATTGTGAACTGGTAACTTCCTTCCTCCTCGGGGTTGGAATATTCAATGACAAAGACGCCATCCTCCTCTTCATCGTCCTCTGCAGGTATCGTACACTCCATCTCATAGCACACAGTGCCACCGGGGGTCACCTGCTCCCCTGTGTCGTCTAGCCGCACCACTGTGATCTGGTCCATCCCACTGGTGACGTCCCAGTTTCCATTCCCTGCCCCAGCTCCACCTCTGACCAGCAGTTGCTCCAACGCCTTCATGAACCAAAAAACAAAACAAAAACAGTTATTAAGACCATTCCACCCACCTGACACGTTCCCATAATACTAAAGCTAATTACAAAGCATTCAGACTCTGTTGAAACCTTGATCTGAAATATAACATCATCCAAATTTAAAAAAAAATAATAATAATATTATGTTTCTTAGATTAATTTTTTTTAAAAACACAGAAATACATTGAGAACTAGACCACATGGATTACATACATACATAACATCAAATTGCAACAAACTGAAAAAACTTCCATACCATTCCAAACCATTTTCAACACTTTTCTTTGGTTGAATATTTATAACACCATCTGGTAAAGTTGAAAACTGACCATTAGAATAGTTTTATAACAAAAAAATTAACTTTAGAATGTGTCGCCTCTCTATAAGTACCTTTGGTTTCACATCTAACCTGACAGATTTAATATACAAAATAAATAAATAACATCAGAGTTATAATTGCAAGCACCTTCTGTCTTCTTGCTCGCATCGCTGCTGCATTTTGTGCGAGGCGCTGAGCTCTTTCTGTTAAGGTTTCATTTTGTCTTTTCTCTCGCATCGATGCAGCATTTCGTGCTCTGCGTCGCTCTCGTTCTGATGAAGACTCAGCTGCCCGCCGGAACCTTCTTTTTAGAGCATCGGCTTTAAGGTGTCTGTTACTAAGACGACTTTTCCGCCGACGCATCTAAAAATACAAAAATGTAAACATAATTATTAATAGTATTAAAGTAAATGGGTTGTCTTTTCAAAAATCTATGAAAAATGATGTGAATTCAGCTTGAATCAGAAGAAAACAAGATAAAAGGATCAGAAAAAAATGTGTTGATCCATTGCAAGAAGTCTCTATAAAATAATAATGTAAACTTTTTAACTCTTCTGAATTGTGTATTATTCGAAACATAACTAATGGGTGATTTCTGTATAAAGTATGTGATTAGAAGTGTACCTGTCTGAAAGTGGGACAAAGTGTTTGTCTTTGAAAATGGGACATCTATGTGGCCCTTAATTATACGGCTGTCAATATGGGCTTTTATAGTTTTATTTATGTTACATTCAAAATGGAACACACCTTTATCAAAATGTTACTTTTTCTTTGTTGCTTTTTTTCTCCCCAAAAATACCAGAATCTCACTTAACTGCACAAAAAGTGAACTTCCAACAATCCAAATTATATATTTAGTGGAATTATGCCCTGGATTCTTTCCATGCAAGTTATTTTTGTAAATTTTTTGCTTATTCTGTGAGTTGTTTCAAGAAAAGGGTCATACTTTTTTTCCATCAAAGGATATCCATGCTTTTATAAATTAGTAATATGAAAATACCAACAAAAACTTCCATATTTGTGATGCATAGTCTATGCGGTTCGGTTTTGCGTAGACTCTGTATGAATGACTGAACTATACTGTCAAAGTGTCAGAGTTTTACAGGCCACCTGACAGTTTTAGTGGCAGTCACACATCCAGAAATGCATGCACCCTTTCCCGTAAAGGATTCACTGCTGCCTCATCTCACCTTTCTTGCTAAGAAATACATTGTAAAAACTTTGGATGAACCATCATAATAAATATAACATTATAAAGGTACTTATTTTATGAGTATTGGATTTTTATTATTCTATTATTTTATTTTATTTAAATATTTTATTGAGCTCAAAGTTCAAGTCAAGCAACACTGAAACTTGTCACAAGATGCTAAACTTTGCACCTCTTGAAATAACTTGTAGAAACATTGGAAAATTACACAAATATAAAGTAAAATGTTAATACCTGCCAGATATAACACTAAAGGAAGGATCATACAGGTGTTACTTTAACATTTCAAACACTGCTGGTGACGAATTCTCATCAATTTTCAATTCATTATACAAATGAATGAGTATAAATATTGGTGTAATAAACTTAGCTGTGATACAATTCATTTCTATAGATTCTTGGTAAATTTTACTGGCATTTTCAGTTGAATAGCATCTCAATAACAACTTCAATCTACAGTTAAAATTAAGTGTCACGTCTATGTGACAGTGTTATTGAAAAGTTTTAACGCATATTTTAATATTCTGTTTCATTATTTTATTTATTTATTTTACTGTTGTTTTTTTTACTGTGTAGTATTAGGGTTTTTGAGTGATAAACTTGATAGACCTGATAATAATAAGTGCAAACTGTTTCAATGGGCCATTTATAGCATACACAGTTTTACTAAAGCCTTCAGTGCAGTATTAGCATCAGTTTCATTGTAAATAATGTTTACAGAAATAAAACACTCACCGTCCAGTCAGTGTGGAACTCAGCTAATGTGCAGGCAGAAGCCGCAAAAAACTCAAGCCAACAACAGTTTGTCACTTTGGCCACAAAACAGTAAAGACTGCAAAGCTACCAGCACAGATAAATAAACATAAATATGTAGAACTCCACCTAAATTCAGTGTAGGATGTTAGCTTTCGCTGTTTAGCTCAAATGTCTATTTTTCTATTGTAAATAGAGCAGCGACACCGCGGTACAGACACAGGACGCCCCCTGGTGGCGCGGATGGATACATGCAACTGAAAAAAATAGTACTGTAGGGTTTGGCGTAGAAATTATATAAAACACAAAATGTCTCTCAAATCGAGTCAATACCTTTTATTTGACCCAATCAGGTCTGCACACCTGAGACATACAGTCTGTGACATTTAGACACTTTCATGCAAAAAAAAAAAAAAAAACATTAATATTTTACCAAATATTCCAGATTAGTGTAATATATAATCACCTTTTGTAATAGTCTTTGCAATTATCTTTTTCGTGACACGGACAGCTCTTCAGAAAACTGTGTAAGGATATGATAGTATTATTCTTTATGGTCCCAGTCTGTAAATGTCAGGCCCCTGTGCATGACACTTGTATTCTGTTGCATCTAATGTCGTCAAAATCATCACTACATGTGTTTTTATTAACTATTTCATAACCGTTTTGGAATTTTGCACTGGTAAATGTTGAGGTGAATCAGTTTTTTGTTTTGTTTTTTTGCTATTTATCATGAAAGAATGTGTATAGAGGAAATGGAAACAGATTAATGATTTATAATGCAGAGTTTTGAGATTTTTTAATTTTAACTTTTCTGTCCTGTCTTTCAGCAGGATTATTAGCTAATAATTTAAGAAAAAGGAGTGTTCTGCTTTTCATGGAACTTTGAGGGTAGAACACAAGCTGAAGTGCATGTATTTCATTAATCCAGGTTTTTCTTTCTGAAAATTGTTAAATAATAAACAAAAATCCCTAAATTCCTATGTAGACAACCCACCTGGTTATTAAGTTAAAATGTTTCTATAGCCATATTTACCATCTAGTTTTAGTAGATTTTCAATCAAAATTTGATTTAAGTTCATGTGGC
>JAPSES010000115.1:686241-697791 GCA_029822895.1 Maxillicosta whitleyi
TGATTATACCGTATTATTTGCAGTAGAAATGACTTTCCCTTAAAGCAACATTTCACAGATTACAATGCATACTATAAAAACATATTCCTTTAATGTATAAAAGAAGCTGACTGATATCGCCTTAAAATAATAAAGTGTATTGTGCCTTCATGTGAAAACAGACCTCTTGAAATAATAAATAGATTTTAGCTGAGTATGTGAGACTCATGTAGTCAGGAAAAAAATTAATGATACTAAGATTTGGTGTGTGTGTGTGTGTGTGTGTGTGTGTGGTAAAGGAGGGGGTCCAAGCCTCCCCACATGTTTTTAGGCTGAGATTGCATTAAAAAAAAATGTCACAGTATATTGTACCTTCATATAAAAACAGACCTCTTGCAATGATACATTTCAGTTGAGCATGACACTGTATCCTCACATTTATTGGAAACAAAGGTGGTCTGGCAGTGGGCTGACTTCTTCAAGCCTGGGCTAACCCACCCGAAAGTATATTATCCAGATTAAAATGAATATCACATACAAAAAGACGTGTACCTCCTAATCAAAAAAAAAAAAAAAAAGTAAAAGGCGCCTTTTAAAAATGCATCCCCAGGTGATCTAAGTAATGCCATACCTCAGTTTCCAGTCATCGTCAGCACAGAACACAAAGTCTTACCTCTGGTTGGACACACAGTTCCGTCTCGCAGCTCGTAGGTTGAAGTTCTGTCCTTTTTTTGCTGTTTTGAGAGTCCATCGGGGTATGATCCTGACGGCAAATACTTCCTGAATCTTCTCAGAAAAAGAAAATACTACGGCACGGTGCCATGACGGAGGAAGGGGACTTATAAAGGAGGAGGGACGACTTCCCTATCAGAGGGGGAAGTTGTCCAGGGGGGGAAGTTATTGTGTTACACCGGGTTTTGAGTGATGCCCGAGACACACACAAACAGAGTCCGCTTCCCTTTTATAATATAGATATTTATAATCTATATTCTTTCACGCCACTTTCACGGTCACTGTAATCCCGTTTGATAGAAATGGTTAACAGTTTAATATTCAGTGTTTACAGACGGTGTCAGAACAGATGTACACTAACAGGGCGGGCCGGTGTTAGCTAGTCACTGCTGAATCTGCCTGAATGTTCCACCGGTTTGTATGTGATGTCTGACACACACACACACACACACACACACAGAGAGAGAGAGAGTCAAGGGAAGTGGACTCAAAAAATCCGGAAAGAGCTGACTTCTGCAGTTTTGCATACTTATGTATCTTTGGTTAAAAAAAATAATAATAAATTAAAAAAAAAACGGCAAATTGATAGGACAAATATTTTGGAAGATATTAGTAATTTTGGAATACAATAGCCTTAATGCCCAGAATCATGGATACATTGTTAAAATGTGTTACCCAACACCATATAAACAATAGGGCCACATTGTCATGGTGTCAAATTTCATGTACAGAAACAGACTTGCCAGCTGAGAGGTTATTCAACTGAAAGTGGCAGTGGAGTTTACCAAGAAAGTAAATGAATGAACTGTATCAGAGAATCTAGAACCCGTGGTTTACCAATATAGAGTCGTTTATTCATTCATCTTCTGAACCTGTTTTATCCTCATTAGGATCACAGGGGTCCCATGAAGCCTATCCCAGCTACTTAAGGGCAAAGGCTAGTACACCCTGGACATGTCCAGTTCATCACAGGTCTGACATATAGAGACAAACTGTCACATTTACACCTATGGGTAATTTAGATTAATCAATTAACCTTAATCAGTGCATGTCTTTGGATGGTGGGAGGAAGCTAGAGTACCAGAAGAGAACTCATGCAGACACAGGGATCAACATGCACACCCCACACAGAAAGGTCCCATCATCAACTGGTGTTGGAATCAAACCCAGGACCTTCTTACTGTGAGGCACGAGTGCTAATGTAGAGTAATAATAATAATAATATAGATAGATAAAACAGAGCGGTTTTAAATGTCTTGATGGAAGTGACAAAATGGGTGTTGCAAGCCTCTGAATTTTTCTGAGGGAAATAGGTGAGATCAGAGGCTTCAGTATAATATATGGAGTTGCAACATTTCTATAGGCTCCCATTGTAATAAATGTTGGACAAAATATAGACCTACTTCCGGGTTATGGGTGGATAGTTCCTACATTGAGTGAAACTGCATCATCATCTTCCAAATTATCAAGTGAATTTCCTGTTTTAGCGGACAATTATGTTGTAAATTCTGTTTTCTTTGATATTTATTAGGGTTTGTAAAAAAAATTTAATCTTAAACAACTGTTGTGTTCGATTTTCAACTGTAGCTGTTAGGTTGATTTGGCCAGCTGTTGAGATTTAACCATGATAAACACAAACTTTTAAGATAAGGGAACTATTTTTGTTATCAGTGGGTTTTATTTTAGTTGTTTTTCTGAACTGGTGATGTTTGGTTAAGTTCATCAGCTATGTACTAATTAGGAAGAGAGTTGCTGGAAAGCTGAGCTCTGCCAATAAAAGTTCATTAAAGTTATTATTCATGACTTAAAGGAAGCAAAAATTATGTAGTTTGACGTTTGTAATATCCTACTCATCCCGTAAGAATTCTCATTAAGTATGGAGTTTGCTAATGTTGAATTTTTAGTGAGTTTTTAGTATCTGCTGGTTAATGCCTTTTGTGTTATCAGTACACCAGAGTTTGGCAGGCACAGTGTTCACACAGCTAATCACTGTTTTCCACTTGTACCACAGTCCTATGATAGTAAAACCTAAAATGGCAAATTGTCCTCCTTATGTGTACAGTACAATTGCAGAATAAATGAACTTGTAAAGTTAGTACTACTTATGTATGTAGCCTACCCAAGCTAACACAAACCTTTTCCTCCAAAGTTTAACTTTTCAAACTAATAAGTGCAGTCCTTTCAATGGTAAAAATAGTTAAATAAGATACCAATACACATAGTAGTGCAACAGTTGTGTGTGGTTTATTTTGAGATTCACGATGCTCACTTAGTTTGTCCCATAGAATAACATGACAGCGCTTTTAGTTTGGAATAAGTAGTATAATATGTAGATTGTAACCCAAGGTAATAAACCCTGATGTTACACACTCCGTTACTGTAGATGACCGTATGCACCTTTTAGCGCTGAGTGCAAACTGCCAATAAAATGAGGGAAGAAGAAATCTTGGCGGGCGCATGCGCAGACCGGCAGACTGATTCAGGCAGATTCAGCGGTGACTGAACTAGCTATCCTGTACCGCTCTGTTAGTGTACATCTGTTCTTTCGCCCACTGTAAACATTGATTATTCAACAGTTATCAGTTTCTGTCGAGCGGGATTACAGTGACCGAGGCGTGAAAGAATATGCCCAAGAATAAAGGTAAGAAATATCAGATTTAACAGTTTTGTTCGTGTTGTTAATTGTCTTCGCGCTGGTGGAGCCCGCCGTGGAGACACGCAGTGAAAACGTGACACTAACCAGCTAATGCTAATTACCATCACGAAACATTGCCTTTCACATAAACGCCACAAATGCTGACGTGTAGATAAATATATCACATGTTTGGTTGTTGTTAAGATCGATTCTGTTAAAGGTGAAATCTGTCGTTACTTAAAACAGGTAAGATTAGTAATTCTGATGCTAGCTGACGCAGCTAACTAGCTATTTGCTAGTTAAACCCCACCCGTCGGCCCGTGACATCTGCGACTTAATTTCATCTAAATTTATCAGAGGTTCTAGTATTACCAGGGGTTTAATTGATCTTAAAGTCTTAAGTGAAGCGTTCGAATAGTATATCAGCCCTTTGTATGTGAGATAAAGAAGTTTATTAGCATACAAGCGTTCGCTTAAGGTAAATGTTCAGTCTTGTCAGGCGAACTGTTACGGTGGGGTCTAAATGGAGAGATGTTCATTCGATGCTTAACGAATAGATGAAGAGTAGATAATATTTTGTGTAGAAATATAAGCACATACCGGAAAATTATCTAATTTTAATACTAAATTTAGATTGGATGTAGTGACTCCAACAAATGGGCATCCTAATGAATCAGTTTGTGTCTTACAGGTAAAGGAGGAAAGAACCGGCGACGTGGAAAGAACGAAAATGAGTCTGAGAAAAGAGAGCTGGTGTTCAAAGAGGATGGACAGGGTGAGTATTTGTGCTGGCCTACCTTTCAGGTAAAGCCGGCTTTTTTTTTGAAGAGTTACATCTAGTAGGTCTGTCATGATCCTTCAGGTATTTTACTTATATGAATATGTATATAACTTTGGTACTCTTTGGTGTCTAATAATTTGTTTAGTACCAATGGAGTGATTTGTATGAGAGGTAGTGCATGCAGCATCCACTAATATATTTTAATACAGATTAATGTAAGTATTTTAATTTAACACATCAGATTGGCCACTGTGATTGGTGAAATGTCATGTAGCACTATTGGTTCTGACGTTCTGATAAACCATCTCATCCCTAATCTATTTTATTGTTTTTAAATCCCTTTTAATTCATAAGAGTACAAGTGAACAATAAAGGAACTCTAGTTGTACTCCAATATAAGGTTTTCTCTAAATAAAATATCTGCAATAGATAATTAGCACATTTTATCCCACAATCATACATTTAAGTATAACAACACTGTAATGACACATTATAAGCGTTAAGGCATAAATTCAGTTGTGTGTTATCACTGGTGGCTTCAAAATTGTCATGAAATTTGACATTGCTGTTAGGGTCATCCAGCTGTCTTCAGACAGGTTAATTTGAACCATTATGCAGATGGACCACCAAAAAAATATATAATATTGTGAATCAAACAGTTACAAGTTTAATTATCTCCTAGTTTTTTCCCGTGCCTCAATTCTTCTGCCTTTCTTCCCCTCTTCATTGTACGAAATTATTACGAATAATTGCAAACCTCCTTGTAAGTAGATGTTTTTGTGAGTAGCTACTTCATGTTTATAACAAAAACCCTTCTTTCTTTAGAATCCCTGTCACAATCTATGGAAGCTATGCTAATCAGTTCAGTGACACCCTCCCACTAGGAAGGATAGACTTCTAATGTTGTGTTCTGTTCAGTTTCATAATGTTATCTTAGCCCAGCCCTTACCTTCTTCTTGGTCTGTTGTTGCCTAGGAACTTGTAAATGATCCAAGAGAGACAATCACTTCTGTTTGAGGGTTTTAACATAGATGCTGAGGATTGCGAGTAATTATTAAAATTTTTAATTCAATTCACACATAACTTTTGCTATGAATGTATACCTCAACGTTTTTGCATTTATAATAGCGATCAGCATTTGGTTTCTTGAATCCTTAGATGTGTAAACCTTTTGTGCACACTTGGTATGAATAAATGAGTGGTCAGCAGTAGAGGTTTGGTATTGGTGGTGACTTCCCATATCCACTTTAAGTAGGATTTATAGGCCAATAGATGAAATGAGAAAATAATGGGCTTTAAATGAATACCTTACAATACACCTGATATGTAAATTATAATGACATTTGGTGATTGATAAAGGGTTTTACAAAATGGATATGACATCTTCATTAATACAAATAATAAGCAGATAAACTAAAACCTTTAAATAATGATAAGAGAACAGCTAATCCATCTTTCTAGACTGTCATGTGTAGTTAAAGTAATGATTATATGATGGAGATGGAAATGCTATACACAGATTTTGAGGATTAGGTTGAAAAAGTGTAACTAAACCAGTGTTTAATTTTGGCTGCTAAAATGCCCATCAGTGTGGAGGAGGTTAGGAACAAAGACCTAACAAAGAAAAGGTTCACACATGCACTGTAGGTCATTCAGTGGTGTTTAATACAGCATTTAACCTCCTTAAAGTGTTTATATTTGTAACAATCACTTAAGGATTGAAAAATGTGCTTCTGAAGTGAGTAATTGACATGAGTTTTAGCTGAAACCTTAATAACTCAGACCAGGATTCTTCTACTGCTTTTTTTTTTTTTATCTGTTCCTTGGGATTCATATATGATTGATGCCACAACCAGAAAAGATATTTTGCACAATTCTAGGAAACTAAAAGTAGTCATAGCAAAATTACATCAGTTAGGTACATTTTTGCTCTATTAACTTGCACATTGTATTCTGGATCAAGTTATCAAAGATTAAGTTGTGAAAAAGTCCATCCTGGATGTTTTCTCCTATCTTTTTGTTTCCAAATTTTTGTCTTATTTTGCTAAGAAAAAAAAAGTCACTGATATTACTAGAGCTTCAGATTATTTTTTTCTGAGTAAAGTTGTTACATTGCTGTATTATTGTAGGATATATTCAATGTTAAATTTAGAATGATATAACTTATAATAAAATAAAACTTAAAATGGCATTAAAGGAGCCATTTTTTGACACTTGTGCTCTAAAATAGCAATTTTCATTCATGTCCACATTCACAACCAAACACACTGAATATCCATGTGATGTCCTGTTACCTATCTCTGTTTTTGATTGAGCACAGACAATGCAGTTGTTTTTCCGGGTTGGACGTCTTAATTTCTGCTTTTGAAGCCTTTTTTGTTGAATGAATTGGTGAGATCATCTAGTTTTTTACCTTCTTGTGCCATCCAGAATACGCTCAGGTGATCAAAATGTTGGGAAACGGACGTCTGGAGGCCATGTGCTTTGACGGAACCAAGCGGCTTTGCCACATCAGAGGAAAACTCCGGAAAAAGGTAGGAAAGTCTGTCCTCTCACCTCACGCCTTTCCCCATACAGAGGAACCCCCTGCCCTCCCGGTGTAACGCTGAATCAGCTGGTTGTCAGCGGTCAGTCGGCCACCGGGTGCACGTGAGGTCACAAAGGGCAGTCTGGATAATCTCTCCTGTGTTTCCCTTCAGGTTTGGATCAACACGTCAGACATCATCCTGGTCGGACTCAGAGATTACCAGGTGTGGTGGTCATACAAGCAACACTTTTACTCCAAAGGTTTTCAGCTCAGTCTCCTTGGGAGCCACAGTTTAAGAAAAAAAAGCCATAAACTCACAACAAAATTCATAGTCTCTCAACCTTATAAAAAATACCATTATGTTTTGTCTGCTTAGATGTTCTTCATGTGATCAGAATTTTCAATTGCTACTGAAAATAAAAAACGGTAAAGCAATCAAAGAAGAAAAATGTCAATAAGAATAAAAATTAATATTGTTTAGATAAGAATTGAATGATCAAAATGAGTAAAAATGTAAAATAAATTAATGACACCTGAAAGGTAAATGTTTATTTGTTTCGAGGTAAAAGTATCAATGTTTATTAGAACCAGAGTTTCTCTCTGTATCAGGCACAATAGTTTATGTAATTATAGGATCATTTGGTGGCGCTTCATAAGCTTCTGTTTTCATTCAACTCATACCAGGTTGAGCTCTTATATGAATATATGTCCAAATAGCGGAACAGTTGTGTAGCAAATATGAATTATTTAAGGCTAAGGTGCAAATGAGAAAATAAAGCTGATAACTCTGCTCATAATTTATACCAATCCTAACCTGAAAAAATGAACTTGTAAATAATAGTTGAAGCACTGGTTAGATAAACAATTTTGATTAAAAATACCAATGTCGATACAATTTAGATACCGATTTCTAGTTCCCGACAAAAGATTCCGAAACACAGAGATACGTTTGCTGGAGGCCAAAACTTGTTCATCCTTAAAACTATTAATCTAATGTTTTTAGGTGCTTTTTCCAAACATGGCATTGGGACTTACAAAGTGTCTCAAAGCTGTTTATCTGTGGTCAGCTATGCAGTGGTCATAGTAAAATACATAACGTTATAATGTGAGTTTACAAATTTAAAATGGTATGTGTGATCTTTTCTGGAAGACATGTACACGTGAAACAAAAGGAGGGAAATGTAATAAGACAAAAATGACATAAAAGATACAATAAGACAAAAACAAGTGACAAGATTCAACAGAATAAAATCTTATGAAAGATGAAACAAGACATAAACTTAAAAGTTGTAGGAAGATGGATTTTAAGTAAAAAATATATAATACAAAAAAGACTCAAGATGACAAAGATGTAAAAGACACAACATTTCAGAAAATTTACTTTCAGATGCATTGTTTGATGTTGATAGTCAACATAGACAGGAATATTACAAAAATTTAAAATGTATGTTTGTAAATTTGGGTCCCAAGGAGACACATGTTTGTTGTATTAGGTCTCAAGTTAAGAAAGTTTGAGAATGATTGCTTTAAAATTTGACATTTATTTAAGTTTTAATGTAATTCAAATTAAAGGCCAGTCTTTTTTTTTTTTTTAAATATGTTTTCCTGATCTTCACTATATGTTCCCTAACACAGCACATGTGACATCCTCTTATTTCAGGATAACAAAGCTGATGTCATCCTCAAGTACAATGCAGATGAGGCTCGTAGTTTGAAAGCCTATGGAGAGCTGCCGGAGCACGGTGAGTTTTTAAAAATTATTATTATTATTATTAATAATAATAATAATAATAATGGATTGGATTTCTATAGTGCTTTTCATGGCACCGAAACGCTTTACATTATTGATCCATTACACATTCACACTGCACCAGTCGGATCCTGAGACAGTAGTGAAATGCAGTTATCATGCAGTTCCTGACTTTGAACAGTAGAGGTCCCCACTGTCCAGGCCTTCATTTTCCCCCCTGCACTGAACAACAATTATATTGTTTCTATTCCCAGTAGTTTCAGCCAGTTTCTCTTGCAGTTAAGCGCCTCACTCGTCCCATGAAGAATATCCAGTTTCCTCTTTTGTTCAGAGGAGGAATGATAAACAAACAGTTGTCTTGAGTTCTCTTACTGAACCAGTGAACCAGTCATTTTATTGGAAATCTGTTGTTGTCAGATAGAGTTGATTAAACAGATCTGAAGATGCACCAAGCTTTATGTACAAGACATGTGTTTAAATATATAAAATATAGTCATTTTAGTTCTGGAAAAGTCTTGCATAATTTCAACAAGTTTAAAAAAATTAATTAGGCAATGAAGTTTATGTTACTTTCACTGATTTCAGTCTCTTGTTGTTGATCACACTGGAAGAAATTCATCACAGAACAAACTGAAGGGTGTTTATGCAACAAATCCAAACTAAAGCCAACTCAACCTAAGACAACATCAAGAAACTTGAATTGCGTCAGAGGAAATTGCATTACTCTTCTTTGGTCACTCTTGTGTCTTTTTATGAGAGAATAAGATCTGAGCTGAACGAAACTATTCAAACTTCAATCTTGTGAATCCACCACGGACATCTTTGTTTTCCAACCCTTTGTTATCCTTTATCCCACAGCTAAAATCAACGAGACAGACACCTTCGGACCTGGAGACGATGATGAGATCCAGTTTGATGACATTGGCGATGATGATGAGGACATTGATGACGTAGGGACCCTTTGATTTCCATATTTTGAGGCTTTTATTATAAATACAGATACTAAAATTAATGCTGTACCTTGAACATGTTTTCTCTAAACATGTTGGAATTTCTGTGTCATTACAATAATCCATGTCTGTGCAGAACTGTACAGGTTGCAGCTACAGATATGTTTTTATTTTTTTTTTGCATGTGACAGTAAAATGAATAATTTGTGGTTCTGGATGGTATCTGAATTGAGAAAAGCAGTAGAATTAAATTATGATACATTTCAAGCAATACTCCAGATAAAGCAGATAAAGGTGATCCAAAGCTGTGACAACGTAACTGTTAAAATGGATTGAGTCATTTATTTTCTTTTGGCATTAAAAATGTCCTAAAATACCTTGTAATGTCTTAGATCAACATAGTATTTTCATCTACCAGTAGAAACCTTTAGATATTGTGTGTAACTACATAAACTGTTATATAAAACAAAAGTGGGGCTAAAAGCAACTTCAGCTTCCGTTTTAAAGTTAATCCAGGAAATGTGCATTTCAGCGTGAAAGTCATCAATAATAAGAACCAATGACGTGTGTTAATGATAATGAGATATAATGTTTAAAAAACAATAACAATTTTCTTTCTTCTATTTCAGATCTAAACACCGGCTACAAGAGAGGGAATGTTGGATTTTACTTCAGATGCTCCGATTTGGATATTTTGAGCCGATACTTCGCACCAATAATAAATATTTTTATTAAGATCAGCCTATGCCAATCCAATACAGTTTATTAAAATACAGTATGTTTCCCGTTTTTCAGTTTGTTTACCACCAGTCGATGTCTTTGTTGAACTTTTAAGTACGTTTCACATCAGGGGAAAAATGCCATCAGTACTTTGAGTTTATTAAATGAGTATATTTCAGATGCTGCTTTGGTAAACCTGTCTGTTATCACTCGTAGCAACAGTTGCCTGGTGACTGATGACAACACAGACAGTGGGATTGGAGAATCAGAGTAGGCTGATCATCAGCATCATATGTAGAGTGAAAATCAGGAGCACTGATAAATTTGTACCAGTTTGCTTCAACAAAATGGCAAAGTTGCCACTGTTTATGAAGTTTTCCTTTTTTTTTTTTTTTCTTTCCTTGTATCGTCCAACAAACACTCATTCACTGATACTAAAATGCAAAATGTCTCACCAGTGCAAACAGCAACGTAATCTTTTTAAAAATGTATTTATATCTATTTCACACTATGTGGAATATTACTTCAAATACAGAATCTCTGGATTCGCCAATAAACATATAAACCATTTTGTGTTTTTTTTTTTTTGGTTTTTTTTTCCTTTGTAGCTGTGGTCTGTAAAACAGTGTATAACGTTTCAGAGAGTCTGAAAGCTGTTGATTATGGTGGGAGAAAGAGAAAAGCACTGACTATAGCTCTGTGTCCTGTGAGTTCATCTTGTATTCATCATAGTCCACTGACAAAGTGAACTTATCTGTTCGTTTTGAATCGAAACATGGCCGAATGAAGGCAATCCCTCCCTGAAATCAAAAGAAAAATCTAAATGTATTTTTCTATAATTTCCCTTTATTTGTGTTTCTGTCTGTTCTGTTCTGAACTCTTTGCTGCTCACTCTGTAGCCTCAACGCTCAGTGGAGCTCGGCTCAAGTCGGCCGTGCCGTCTCATTCTAGACCAGTGGTTCCCAAACACTTCCACAGCAGATGCACACACCAGTAAAACCTCACAGATCAGTAACATATATCATCAAATACCTATTTTCTCTCTTGTCCCTCTTCAGCACCTCAGTTTGGGAACCTCTAGTCTAGACCACATGAGACCTGTTGCTGTTGTTGCTGTAACTCTGAATTAATAAAAAAAAAAATGTAGTATGATGTTTGAAGGCTGGGTTTCCAATAAAGATCTTAACTCCACTGACCTGGCAACGTGATTTTTGGTGCAGTGAGCACTTCCATGCCGGTCTTACAACACAAACTGTGTTCCAGTGGTGGAAAGGAAATGAGTACTTCAACTCAAGTATTAAGAGGTTTTGAGCAATTCAGAATTGTAAGTTTCAGTAACATTTTAGAAGTTATTTTCTGACCTGTATCAACTGGAGTTACTTTTGGTTTTCCTTGTACACATGTTCTAATAGGAAATGTATGATTTAATTACAGGGAATTTCATTACGTCCAGTAAAAAAAAAAAAAAGTACCCCC
>JAPSES010000115.1:701631-724470 GCA_029822895.1 Maxillicosta whitleyi
TTCTGACCTGTATCAACTGTAGTTACTTTTGGTTTTCCTTGTAAACATTTTCTAATAGGAAATTTATTATTTAATTACAGGGAATTTCATTACGTCCATTAAAAAAAAAAAACAGTCACCCCCCCACCCCCTAAAAAAAAAAAAAAGCAGCTCACTGACATTTCTGATTTGGCACATTTTGTATTATCTATTCAATTAAGCAAAATTTCCTAGTGGTAACTTAATGTTTCCCTGAAGTGTATTAAATAAATTGCTCTACAGATTCTGACTGTAAAAATAAATTGTTTTACAGTTAAAATGTAGCCTAACAAAAAGAGTTGCACATAATATTTAGTTGTTAGCCTTTAGCTTTGATTACAGCCCACATTTGCCATAGCATTTTTTTTTTTTTTTTTTTTTTTTTTTACAAGTTTGCACTATATCCCAGTAATATATTCCATCCTTTTAGTTGTTATTTCTGGACTTCACTAAATGAATCAACACAGATCATAACACTGCCCCCATAGGTTTGTTGCTTTTCTGGTTGATTTCTCTCTATCACAGTCTTAACAAATCATTGATCAGTCCGTGGGCTAAAGCCAGCCCAAGGGATCCAATTCAGCTTGTGGGATGAATGTGTGAAATGCAAAAGAAATTACACTGATGATATTTACAATCAGGGGTGTCAAAAATAATTTTAGTGCAGGTGCCACATACTGCCCAATTTGATCTCAAGTGGGTGGGACCAATAAAATACTATCATAAAATCTTTTAAATAATGACAACTCCAAATGTTTGTGCTGGTTTTATTGTAAAAAAGTACATTCACATTACAGTAAAATATTTACAATAAGAGGCTATCCTTTTTTTTTTTTTTTTATCATTTAGATAAACTGAACAGCCAACATGAAATGACTTGATTTCACTCAATTTTGACAATATTCACTATTCAAATTGTTTAAAGGATATAGACATTTTCATAATGTATTTTTCTTTTCTCATTGTAAATCACAGCGAAAACATTTGGACTTCATATTGTTTCTAGGTTATTATGTTATTATTTCATGGGTGTGGTCCACAAGTTGAGATCACAGTGGGCTGTATGTGGCCCCTGAGCTTAAGTGAATGTATGCAGCAGTTTGTGCTTTCTTTGTATGTCCATGGTATATGTAATGCCTTTAATTTTGTGACAGCTGTACATACCAAATATAATTTAATTTTCCCGTTAGATTTTAGCAGATAAAAATATTTTAGCAGGATTTCTACTCATTGAAACAAATCACACACATTGTATTTGTACAGTATATTAATTTAACTCAATTTGATCACAAGTGATTGAAGCAGTAATCAAAAACAAAACAAAACAAAACAAAACAGAGAATGAGGATTGTTAGACAATGTTGGCAGTGATGTTTAAATTAAATTAAATAAAATAAAGGATGTAGTGTTTATTTTCATATTTTGGACACAAAAAAAGACCCACTTCCGAAGAAAAAAGATACTCTTGCCAGATGTATTGTTGTGTCTAAGGGTAACATAATAGCGTTATAGTAAGTCGTACTCTGTTTTTATTTTTAGAGCTGCATACGACGTGACTCAGAAAACATGTGTGACCTATGTGTGTGACCGTAAACAGCGCTGACCCACAAATATGACGTAACGCTGCCGCTGGGGCTCGCTTGTGCCAGGCACGTGCGTCTTTGGCACGAGCCACATATCGGTGCCAAATGAAGCAGATAATCGACCGTGTGTTATTTTTTTTTAACATTGTTTTTGATCATAAACATCGTTAAAGCGATTTACTGTTTCAATAATGCGTCAATTTATTGAAAATAATAATCGGTAATATATTTCCCATTTGTTGCTAGGCGACGTAAGCAGGAGCGTCACCGTTTTGATTTTCGGCGCATTAATATGTAAATAGCCAAATGTGAATCGGTCAGCGCGAGTAGAAAATATTAATTCACGGATAAAAATAAAATTAAAGTTTTCCCATCCCTTTGTATGATTTTTAAGAAGGAGGCAGGTGATATATACATGTATTGTCATAGAAATATATTTTCCTCATATTCCTTGACGTATTTTGAAAGGATGTGAGAAAGGAGCTAGACCCATCCATTGATTTTTTCCCCATTCATTAGCTTTAATTGTTAATATTTAGCTAGCCAGTCATGGCACTATTGCAACTTTAAAAAAAATAAAGTAGATTAAATTCCATTAAAATAATTAAATTCTAGCACTGCTGAATGTATGTTGTGTTTGAAACCAGTGCTTCGTGTCGGTAAATGCAAAACTAGCATACTGTACGGAAGACCCCCTCCCTCCCTGCTCGGTTTTCTTGCCTCTCCTAGCATCGCATTTTTCGCCGTCTTTTCCTGAGTCATTGTGTGGTCTCCTGTGGCTTCGAGGCGCTTACTGCTGTTACTGGCTCCTGTCAGGTGTTTCAGCAGGACATTTTCGACGACATTTGAGATGACCAAAGTGGCCCCAAGCCATACTGACATGACAGGTGAGGAAAAGATGCTCTCATTCATACGCATGAGGTTAGCAAAGGTGTAGAAATGTAGCTACTAATATAAATCAAGCTGTACCTCTGAAGAAAAGCTGCAAAAAAATCATAACAGTTTAACACATTTGGATGTCATTTTTTGTTTCCAGAAATATTACACAAACGAATATGATACATTAGATAAGATTGTTTTCCCATTATGCAACTGGAAATATTGTATGGAAAAGACGTGGCAGTTTTGTCTGAAATGCCACTGATACTGAGATATTTTCAGCATGATTTCACCTGTCTCATCTGCAAATATAAATCCTATTGCATTTCATTTTAAAAAAACAAAATTTGCATTATTTTATGTTTCTGTGTTTACCAGTTGACAGACATTTTCAGTATGCTCATAAAATCAACCCTGGGTTTCTTCATCCATCCTTTTAGTATCAGAATTGTGGTCATATGTCATATATTTTAACTGAATCGTTTGATCCAGCTTATTTTTCTTCCCCCATGTGATGTAATCTGGTGTGAAAGTGTTAAGTATAACCCATGGGTCACTTGGGACTTGGCTCAGATTTGCATATATTTGCATATCTAATGGCTGTGTGTATTAAAAGTGTTTTGAGTGCATCTGTATATGCTGTGTTGGTCAATATTTGGCCTCTGGAAGCTTTCATGTCAGCTTGACAGATTGACAAACCAAAATCAAAATAGGAAGAGTGCTTTAGGTTGTACTCAGGGGTCCTACACTGACAGCCTGGGTTGACACCTGACCCCAGAGGTAAGATATTGACTGACAGCTGATTTTTTTGGAACAGGAAATGATTACCTTTTTTTTTCTCTCGATATTTATATTTGCAGGAGTTCATTTACCCCTCCAGTTTGCATTTTAAGATGGATTTGCCTTTCTGCCTTTGTAGAATGAATCATAACTGACTGTTATCTCCAAATAAACCCACAGCACTGGCTCCTCCTTCTGCACCGCTGCTCGCCAATAGGCATTCATCCCCTTCTCGTTCACCAACCAGGCACAGCAGCCCTCTAGGTAAACTTTTAATCACATTACAGTCTGTTATGTACTTTTACGATCTGGAAAATCCAGGGCAGAAGAAATTGAAATGTGACAGCAGCGAGATGAAGTAGAAGTAACGTAAATCAACACCTCATACATTTTCTTTCTAATCTGACCCCATATTCTCATAATAATCATGGACAAACACCCAGACAGTACAAGGAGCTTTAATTTAAAAGAATATATCACACATATGTAGTCTAACATCCTTCACACAACCGAAAAAGCACTTAAATATTCACTGGCTTGAGGCTCCCTGTGACGATGTCGGCTGCATTTAGCAAAGAGGACATTGAACAGAGAGAAGACACAAGGTATGAGTAACTGTCCACCTGGTGAAGCTCTATGTGGTGTGTCCTGTTCATCTGTCCCTGTAACACACACATTGTGAGTGCAGTGCAGCCAGTATTCGCCTACTCAACAAATGGTTCAGGCGGTTGAACCACATATCAGAATTAAAATTGGAGTTATTCACACTATCTATAAGCACAATAAATAGGAGCAGTTTAGGTATTGAAAGTACAGCATAACCGTTTACAACACCAAGCCTCTGATAATCATCATAATCATATCCAATTGCAATTAAACTATTCGACAAGATGGTAATAAGATCCCGTCATTCACATATTATTTGTTAGAAATTTGTTACTTTATTTAGTTAGAATCCCCATTAATAGAAATTAAATATAATACATGTTGGTCATTTTTTTCCTCATCTATAAATGGTGCATGAATCTTTATGACACTGTATTCTGTGAGTTCTCAGCCCATCATTTCTCTGATTTAACTCCATTACAACCCCAGGTCAGATGTCTGTGAGTCTAAAGACTTATTTTTCATCTGAAAGAAAATAAAATATTGTAACATTATTTGTGATTTTTAGGACTTAAGGTTTTCATATCCATCTCAATATTGCAAGTTTAAGTGTATTTATGGGAAAAAAAAGGCATTTTGCTGTTGTTACCCGATTTCACTATTTCTCACCACAGTGATTCATTGTATAGTAGAGAAATAAAATCTATGAGCATGTGTAGGCTTACTTACAAATGGGGTAACTATAAATAACTGTTCAGGCCTGGTTTGATCACTCCCTGTGTTCATGCAGGTTGAGTTTGTGCTATTGAGCTTTCCAGTTAAAGGAACCAGGCAATAATTTAGTGCATGATGTATATTTTAGTTAATGAAATATTAAAACCATTTTTCATCCTACATACTTCTACTTTTGGATAATTTAGGAATGCTCAAGGCTTAGTACAATAATAGCTAAACCTTCAAAACAACAGAAACGCAGTATCAGAGTCTGAAATCATTTCTGGATATGTGAGCAGAGCTGTCAGAGGTACTGCGGGAAAAGGATCGTCGGGCGCAGCAGCAGTTGGAACGCTGTGCCGAGCTGCGAGGACGGAAGATGGAAGAGCAGAGAACGAAGGAGCAGAAACGTAGAACAGCAGCCGTGGAGAAGAGACGGCAGCAGCAAGAAGCAGAGAAGGTCAGAGGTCACAGAACGCTAATGATGCATTTACTACATGTTAACACGAGCGTGAGAAAACAGGATGACAGCTGTAAAATCCACTGGCAAGTCATCAGGAGTCTAATTTAATTATACGTAATTAAAGATCTAACTTTGGCCAATCATTCTTAAATAGATTAGTTTAGATTTTGTGCTGAAAGTTAAAGTTATGGTTTAACATGTCTTGGTCTTAAATATATATTTATTATTTAAATCTCTAGACCGGTCACAAATAAACAATGAGGGTGCAGAAGTGAGAGCTTCTGAAATACTTATGAATGAAGTTTAATGTAAAACAAAACAGATGATGCCCTGATTAGTGACCAATAACTCTTTATTGGGTATCACTTAATACTGTGTGAATAGTTTACACAGAAAGATGCAGCTTTTCAGAAATTACAGAACATAAAAATACAATATAGTGTGTTTTGTTTAAGATAATTTTTAAAACAAATCACAATTCTCTCATGTTGTTTCACCTTCAAATTTTCATTGTCATTTTCTTTCAAATTTATTCATATTTCATATTCTTCATGAAGCAGATGATTGTTCCTTTACTGATGCATAAGGAGTATAAAAAATATCAAATCTTTGCAGGGGATTTCAGACTCATGTCACTTCTTTGAAATTTATTTTCTAGCAGCGACACAAAGTGTTCTAAATAATTCTAAAAAATCATTTAGAAGTCACAAATATAGAGAGCCAAAATAGATTCAATGCTAAACCTGTTTGCAGGCAAATCCACTTAATAATAGTCTTCACTTACATTTGAATTTAAGAAATCAGTAATTAAATTTATCAGAATAAATCACTATTCTAAATAGAGCTGTTAAAATGAATGCCTTAATGCAGATTAATCCTTCATCAGGATTAATCTAATTAAAAATTGTAAATAACCTATCTGCAGTGCAGAATGGCTCATTTCGGGCAGTTTGTCCAAGTAGAGGTACCATCGTGTATTCGCAAATGGGCAGTTGATCCAGTAGACAGGCACCAGAACCATAAAGGAATATGCTAAATAGCACGTCAGCCCATGCAATGGGAAATTTAAAAAAGTTTAAAAAAAACCCAAAACAAAACAGGAAGGAACAGTTGTTTCAAGTTGTTTTATTGAAACTGTTGAAGGTGTTTAATAAATGTTGTTAAGTGCATATATATTTGCTTCTTTCTTAAGACTGTTTGCTCATACAAAATGAAACATAATATAGATTAAAAAGGAATGATATTTTATTGTGATTAATCAACATTAATCCACAGCAACCTTGTGATTAATCTGATTAAAAATGTAAATTATTTGACAACATTAATTCTAATATTCTATACATCAATTTAAAAAGATTTTCTTAAAATTGGGCAGGTTTTTGGAATTGTGTCACTGAAGTACACGACAATAAATACTACACAAACATGGTAAATATTAAACTTTATATTCTATGCACTGATCTGTAATCGTATTTTTATGCTCACATCTCATTAAAGAAAGATTTAAATTCTTGTTTAATTCAGCACAATTGAACTATAATTGAGTACTTAGTTGAGTTTGCTGCTTGCATGTACAGATGTTTGAAATATTTAGAGGATGACCTGTTACTTTTCTTCTCTATGTTCATGTTATTTGTTTATCTGTCTACTGACTCCTCCATGCTTTTGTTGTGCTCACTGACAATTCACACCTTCATAACTCCATTTTACTCTGAGATCTTTGCTTTGTTGATCCATAACTGAGGTGTATTTCAAGCTGAAGTACAGTTTTATAGAATAATTGGTAATTTATGCAGATTCTCCAATGATTATCTGTCCGTTGACTATTTGTGTGCAGTCACACTAGTGTACTATTTGTAGAGGATGTTGGTTTTTTCACGGTTTGTTGCCTCTGGCCAGGATGCAATATAATCGCCTATGTCAGTTTGTTTATTACACAAAAACTTCCGCACTGATTTTCATTAAACTTGGTGAAAGGGAAGGATATAGGCCAAGGAGGAAGCCATTAAATTTTGGATCAGACCCATAAAGAGTAATTGTTTTAATTTAGAATTCCAGTAATTAAACAATTAATTGATTAATGTGGCTGCAAAATTTTTATTCAAAACCAATTTTTTTGTGATTGATGATTGGTTTGAGTAAAAAAAATGCTAACATTTAGATTCCACCTTATTCTCAATCTGCATTGTTTTTTTTTTGTTTCTTTCCTTTTCTGTGACAGTAAAATACATATCTTTGGGCTGTGACCAAACATGAAGCCATGCTGTGCTCAAGAAACAACATGTTTTGACGTTTTGTAGGTTGGTTTAGCAATGATGCATAATAATACATAGTATAATGTGAGTATATTTAAGTGATGTGAGTAAATCTGTCAAATATTTTATTGTGAAATACACTGAATGATGAGATTCAATCAACCTGTGTATTTATTTGGGACTTTTATCATGAAAGGCTATAACAGAAGGGAGTAATTTGTGATTTTCGGCAAAAAACGCATGGTGTATTTTCAAGAAAGGCCTTGAATGCGCAACTTTTATTTCTATTTCTTGTAATGGACCTAAACACACTCACCATTTCTCTGTTCAAGACATTATCTGTAGCAGCTGTGATGTGACAACCCACTGGACGTCAGAGAGGATTTTGTGCAGGCTGTGTAGTGGTATTTTTCCAGCCTGAAACATGCACATGCACAGGGCCATGTGAATCACTGGAGAGTCCAGCATAAATTATCATCTGTGTTTGTGACAACCACATCAGCCTGTCCTTGAATATATATTATATAAACCTGTGAAATGCTAAGCAGCACACAAACCTAAACAGGTCCTGATTCAGTGACAGTCTGGTCCAGAGGTTTGATTTTATGGATTGGATTGACTTTAAGGCTCTGTTTGCCTGCAAACGTCCTTCCCCTCCCCACACACTCATGTGCATAACTTAATGGCATAATGATCAACCATTCTCCTGGGGCAATGATATCACCGGCAACGTATCATGTGCCGTTTACTGGAAGACACAGTCGATGTGAGCACTGCTGTGACAAGCATATATTTCACCTCTCAGCAGAAAAATAAACCCACAAAATCTTTTTTTTTTCCTGATTATAAAGCAGAAACAGATTACTATTGTTATTGTTATTTTGTTAACATATTTTTTAACTGACAATGATACTCAGCAATTCAGCTTTTCCACTTTGTCTGTAGATGAGTCATCATATATTCTGTACACGTAATATGTTGAACTTCATTGACTTCCTCATTCTTTCATTCATGAAGTGTTTTGAGTATAAAAAACTGAGTGGAAATTGAAATCCACCTTATGGATTATTGTTCTAAATTACATGTTAGCCTAATTATTGAGCATAAATGGTTAAAAATGTCATGCTCTGTCAAACCTCTATATATGAATAGTACAAATTAAATATTTTGATACCTAACACTTCTATGTTATTGTATAGTTTTTTAGTAAATATGAGCAGAATTTAGCAAGTCAGTAGTCTGGCATATCCAAACCTCTACATTTTGTTGATAGTTTTAGCACCATCCACTATCATTCATGGATACTGTTAAAAGTTATCTGCGTTGTGTCGATATCTGGATTGTTCTTGAGACTATGCAGTGACAGGTGTACAAAATAGTGTCGGGAGGCAAGTTGTTTTGGTGGAACATGAGGAAGTGCGTTTTGCTATTAAAATAACTCCCTACACTGAATCCCTACACATATAAAAAAATGTATAAAACAATATGTGACTTTGTCAAAACTTGGTATTGTCAGGGTGTAGCTGCGGCTCAGAGGTTGTTCTTAGCTCATATTAAAGAGAATGTCGATGAGGTAATGAATGACAACGAGGTGTAGAACCACTGCCCCGTTGTTATTTGTAGTTATTGTATTCACTCAATAGATTATCTTACATTAATGAATTTATTATAACTGTGCTGTCGATTGTTCATCTATCTCTGCTATGTTTTGTTCATTTTCATGTCAGCACATCTGCATATTTTTTGGTATTTCCATCACTCCTTGCACCTGTCATCCCTGGTGTCTCTTTCTCTTTGTTTTGTGTCTGAACCCTCCTCCCTCGTCTGTCTTCCCTCTTGCAGTTTGTGCGTGAGTCTGCATGCTCCTTCACCATCCCCACCCACACCATGCTGAGGTGGGGCTTTCATTCTTTTTGTGTACAGATGTATAGACCACAGCAACTTAAATCATCCAATTAATCTCCTATGTCTTTATATTCCCACATTAATGGTTTTTGATTGACGTTAATAGCAGACAAATGCAAGTAGAAGTAGAAAGCCAAAGGACAGATAGTTGTATCATTAGCCCTATTAACATGGGACTAGTATAACCTGGGTACCTTCAGTGATATGGAAATTAACCCCCCACATCCGTGAATCACAGGGGATCAGCCAAGTCTGTTCTATATTCATATTAACGGATATCACGGTATTCCCCAGTTGTGGTGTCAAGGCTCACTATTAATACCACTACCACTTACGTACAGATATGTGTAAGGTAGAAAACGTTCCTTTCTGTACCTGCCATGCATATCATCCATCTCATCCCTTTTGAAATGTCACTCCTCTGAAAGCTTTAAGTTTGCTCTTTCAGTGAATATCCATGTTACAGCACAAAATGAACCTTCTAAATTTGCACCAGAAATGCTTGAAAAACTTGAATTGATCAATACTAGTGCAGTGTCTATCGTCCACAACCAGGAAACAGGCAGAATGAATGTGCAGAGGAATTAAAAAATGTGACAAATCTCAGCGTCATTTTGCTCAAGACTAGTATTATTCAAGGGCCTCGTATTTGCTAAAACAACATAGATATTTGCATTGGAATCTTTACTTTCCACAATTATTACAAATTACCAGAGGCTTACAGGTAATACTAGTCCTGTATTAACGTGGCTATAAATTATGTCTTTATCTGTCTTTTGGCTGGTGTCCTCTGCACAAATAAAATAATAGGTGAGGCAAATTTATTTGTATAGCACAATTCATACACAGGGTAATTCACAGTGCTTTACAAAAATGGCAAAGAGACAGGTTAAAAACACACAATTACAATTAAAAAGTAATCAAGAAAACATAAACAATAATCAATTAAAATAGAGTAAAAGAGAAGAGTGCAGAGTAGAGGTCTGTCTCAAGCACATTATCCATTATCCATCCACCCACCCACCCATCCATCCATGTAGAAAAAGAATAATATTAAATAAACCACTAAAGTGTTAAATTCACATTTGTAGAATATACAGAAAACACTGAAAAACAAGGAAGAAAAAAAAATTAATCTGAATTAGTAAAAAAAAAAAAACTGTCTCTATGACATTCAAAGAATACAAAAATACAACTCATACCTTTTGGAATAATTTGCATTTGATAGTATTGTAGTATTTATGGAATTAAATATCTATTTAAAAAATGACCAGGCCAAAGAAATTTGATTTCCCCTGTTTTCTTTAAAATATTGACTGGAAAAAAAACAAAAAAAAACAAAAACAAAACACAAAACTTAATTTTCTTTTCATACTGACTGCATTTTCAACATTGTTACTGCACATGTTCACAATCTGCAGCAAACTGTTTAAAGATTCAGTGTTCAATATGTAGTGACATGTAGTGGTGAGGCTTCAGTTTCCCCCATGCTGTAGCCACAAAAATATAACACTTATCTTAAGAGCTAATGTTTGTTTTAGTGCATCTTGGTCTTTTAAGTTAAGATATCAACTCCTGCCTTCACTTCAATATAGCCCGTCACAAGAAAACACCTAAATGCTAGATTCTACCTTAAAATGACCTGCTCTCTCTTCAGATATAAATGGCTGATAACATAACAAAAGAATATTTTTAGGTTATCATATACATGATTATAAACACATTTATAAATATTACATTCCATATTTGGAATTAGATCTCCCCAAATTTCTGTTAACATCACACAATGGGCCTCTAATGATATAGACTGATATAATGGATTATATCCAATCAATGTACGTCTAAAGGAAAGGAAGCTGAAGGAGACTGGGAACATAAAGGGAAGGAGAACCAGTGCCACCAGCCAACCCACCCATTCTCTGAGTGCGGGGGTGGTGATGGGTTACATTTTGTCCCCTCCTGTCTGACTAAAGTGCTCTGTGAGATAGACTCAGTCATTAGTGAGGTAGAGCAAGGTAGACAGAGAGAGAGGGGAAGAGGAAGAGGGAGAGGGTGGGGTTGTGAGATGGAGAGAGAGAGAGAGAGAAAGAGAGAGAGACAGTGAGGGAATCAGAGGGAGCGGCAGCACAGAGCAGTTGGAGCAGCTGTATTTTGTATCACTGACTGACATACGAGCGAGCGATCGAGCGCTGCTGACCGCCAGCAGGCAGAGCAGACGAGTGTGAAGGGGACTGAGGGGCGAGGCTGCTGCTGCTGCATGCTGTAACCATGGCGCAGCCGTCTCCCGGCGCATCACCGGGCGTTCGTCGCCGTAGCGATGGCTCGGTGAGAGAGTGTCTGTTCTTCCCTGTTTCTGAACGGAATGAACAGGAGAGGCTGGAAGCCCTGGTCCGCCGGAGAGCTGGGGGCGCCGAGAGACGCGGAGGAGGAGGTGGTGGAGAAGGAGGCGGAGAGGCCCGGGACAACCTGGATAACAGGCCTAAACGATGGACATGGGGAGGACCGCCTGATGGTGTGGAGGGTGAGTAGAATGGAAGGAGGGGATTTGTTGAAGATGTGTGCAAAATATTGAAGCGCAACAGAGACAAGAAAAGTCTTCACAATGTTTGGCTCCAGGTTTATAATTTAATTCTCCCTTTAAAACATTCTCAAGATTTTGATTTTTAAATGCAGAGAATATTTTAAAGGGAATGAAATTACGTAGGCGATGGTTTGTTGACAGTATGATGGAGACTGACATGGAGTGTTGGTTGAATATGTACAACAGGGTAGACTGTACGGGTGGATACAGATGGGGGCTGGGAGTGGAGAAGAGGAAGGAGAGGTGTTTGTGGGAGGAGGTCTGGAGGTCAGGGGGGAAAACAAGAGGGGGGATAGTGGGACAAAAGGATGGCGATGACAAAGCAGGGGAGGTGAAATGAGGATAAAGGAAGGAAGATGAAGAGAAGAAAAGATGAAGAAAAGGGTGTGGAGGCTGCAATGCAGGAGCAGCTCAGCGCTTTGTCTCATCAGGCTGTGTGTGTTTTTATTACAGTGTGTGTTGATGTTTGGGTGATAAACTGCTGGTTTCCACTGTAAATAGGCTACAGGTGTCTGCATACATGTGTCAATTCCCTGTAACTTTATGTCCGAGCCAGGATTTGATTCCCCCAATTACTGTTTCTAACACACCAAGACATAAACACATCTGAGGCTTTATTTACATTCACCTCTGATCATTTTATGTCATATTCTAGCTTGTCTGAGAAAAACAGTGGCTTTTCCTGATGTGGTTTTGTTGACTGTGGGAGGCCTGAATGCCACCAGCTCGGCTCTAGATCCTGTGGTGCATTCATAACGCCATCAATTATTCACAGTACCCATCAGCCCCGTCATCCTGGCACTGACCTGGGATCAGGGTCCACCCAGCGGCTTGTAGTGGCTCCTGCCAGGCTGACTTGCAGTGAGGCTGCTCTGGGATCTGTCGGGCCCAGCAGAACATTCACTGCAGCAGAAAACAGCAGCATCTCATCTTACAGTGGCCCATTCGATTAAAGGGCAGAGACTTGCCAAAGATGCCGAGTGTGTGTTGATGTGCTGCGTCTTTTTATACGTATTTAAATCTGCATTTTCTCGCCTTACTTACTATAAGAGACACAGCTGTTCAATCAAAATGACAGACTTGTAAAATTAAGCAGTAGGTTGTTTTTTTTTGACCCATGACTTATGTGGTCTGTAGCAAATTGAAAAGAATGTGGAGGATATTGATCGTCCAAAAATAAACTGACCTTCAGGGCTATATATCATCTGGCTCTTTGGACTTCATAACATGTCAAATAGAGATGCACCAATAAACCTTTATTCAGCTCTCATATAAAACATGGATTTGGATATCTGCCAATATAACAGCTCTTGGTTCGTAAATGTTGTTACTGTTGTTTTTGGTGATGTTATGTGTAAATATACATGAAGCTGTAGTGAATCATGGTTTGTGAGCTTCTCGTAACTGTACATCTGTTTCAAAAAACAATACTTCGTTCTCATAAAATTTATATAAAATGCAAATTTTAGGAATAGCAAATATGAATCATATTCTGCATTGGCCTTAATTTCACCACAGTGACCAGTGAAAAGTCTAGATATTTGACATGAAATGGAAAGTGTGCACTTACACTAGTTTAGTTTAGTCTTGTCAGTTTTGTATTTTTCACAATCAGTTGTCGAATTGTTCTGCACTTTGTGTATCTCTCATTTAATTTAAACTCAAAACAGAAAACTATATGGGTCATATTTTCCATGAAAATCCCTCAGCACAGTCTCAAGCTCTTCATTGCCTCTCACGTGTTCCTCTACAGTGTTCAAAAATAGATACTGCCTTAAAATAATGTAATACAAAAAAACCCAAAAAACACAGAAGTGAATCCATGAGCAAACCTTTCATTTTACAACCATGTCAGAAAAAAAATATTGGAATAAAACACATTGTTGAATCTATGAATTAATTGTCATAAAGCAGTGTTAAACCAAGCATTCAGTTAGTTCTGTAAATACTGTACAATGTCATAAAATATTAATAGTCCAGTGTTTTAATCATTACTCTGAACATTTCTTGACTGTCTAGTGAAAATCTGTTTTTCCAGACCTCTATTGATTGATTGATTGATTGATTGATTGCAGTTCTCTAAAATAGTAACAAATCCATCGATATTGGATTGGATCAAACCAAAATAATTTCCCCAAAAGTCTTGTAGTCTTGTTTGGATTCAGAAACGTCCCCATTAAAGATGCCATTCCCATTTCTTTGTGACGTAAATAAGACTTCAGATATAGTAAAACTCCGTACCTTTAGTTACATATCATCACCAAAATATTGATCATGTAAAGCTTTGTTCCAATACACCATTTTACTATTTGACTATTTGACAATGGTAGAGTAAAAAAAAACACTATGGAATATTTAAATGTTCTGAACAACAGTGTCATTTTTTGTCCTGCTTTTTGTTTTTTATACACTGTCAACAGCTGTGGTTACATGGACATTATTTATTCAAACTAAATAATATCAGTAATTTCAGATTTCTTACATGGATGTAAACAATAAATGAAGTGATTAGATATGAGCTTATATGAAGTGTTTCAATATCTGTGGTATTTATACATGTGGTTTGTGACATGTTAACACGTTCAGTAGAATTCAGTATCACTCATCTTTTCACTTGTTTGAACAGTTTGTTATTAGGAGCTTTTCAACCACAGATGTGTTTAACAATCCTCAAATCTTTTGACAAAAAAGTTGTTTCAGCAACAGACGCTTTCATTTTGCTACCTCTATGTATTTGTCCCTCCTGGAAAGTTGTCACACAACAAGAAGAATATAAATAAATAAATAAATTAATTAATTAAGGCTTCACATGTACTAATATTTTCCTACTGAATTCAAATGTTTACATCTTACCTCTCAACCTGCTTGAATTTTAAGTTGAACAAATTAGATTTGACTGGGCCAATCTCTTTTCATTTTGGCTGTTAAATTTTCTGATTGAGATTTTCAGATTATCAGTGGAATATTGAGATATTAAGATACTTCAAGTTTCAGGCAAAAGATGAAGCAGTTTGTTGGCTGCAACATTCAACATGGTTCATGATTCACCAAACATGGTTAGCTTCCAGACTTCTAGTGTTATTAGTCTGAAGCAGTTCTTGATTGTGGCTCAATTGTGTTATGTTTCACTCTGATCCGATGATCAGAGTGGAATCAGAGACAGAGAATTAGAGACTCAGATGATTTGGCCCTTTTTTGGTTGCTTCTTTACTTCAACTTCATGCAGAAAGATAATAGTCTTGTATTGTATCCTGACATTTTTGCCGGTGCTTGTTTGCATGTGCTAGCGATGCACAAATATTAGTGTGTGTTTGTGCACATAAGGCTGTGTGAGTGTGTAATGCTTTGCTCTGCTTCACCTGCTGCCCAGGTAACCCTAAGACCCTGCCCTGCCATGCCATTGGCTCCGCTCAGCCCAATGAGCTACCTGCTGCTTCCAGTACCAGCCAATCCCGTAACGGTATAAATCACGTGACTGTGTGTGTACCACACCCATACATCCCACTCCCACACCACCACCTCTCCTGCTGTGTCAACTGCAGCTGTTTTTCTGTGCATGTGTGGATGTATTTGTCACATTGTGTGTTAATAAACTCAGAACATTGTTGAGGAAAATGCCTCAACCTATCACCTTAACATTTTCAAGTTGTGATATGTACACAGATCACCAAAAACATGGTCCATTGTTCTTTAAGTTCATAATAATATTCAACATCTTAATGTTCAGAAAACAAAGGGGAGAGAGTGGACAACAAAGAATTAAGAGAGATCAGTGAGATGAAAGACACGATTAAGAAAACAACAGTATGTTCAAAATGTTTCATAGCTGTTAAAAACCACAATGGATGTGCACCCACAGACAGCAAGGCATCATAGGGTAGAAAGATAGATGAGTTGGATGAGTTTTTATTGATTTATGCAAATAATTGCATAATAAAGCTCCATCACATGAGGATAAAGACATCTAAGTTGCAATATTTTTAATATGGCTCTCTTAATAGTTTTAGATGTTCTGTCTAAATAATACCTGAAATTACAGTTGAAATTACAATTACCTGAAAGTTAATGGTGATTTTAAAACCCCTTTTGTTTAGGTAAGGTTTGAACTTCAGCTTCCCCTAAGAAAAGAGAGAACAGATAATAAAGAATACTTGCGATCTTTGACAATGATATTTTGTTAAAATAGCTATAAATTCATAAGGTAATGTTAAAATAATTTCTGGACAGCTCTTCAAACTGAAAATGTGGTAGATGCAGTTTGAGAAGACCTAAATCAAACCAGAATGTTTTTGTTTTTTTTCTGTGTATCAAAAACAGGTCACAGAAAACACTGTTAATTTTATTTTTACTATAGGAGGTTTTAGTGCTCTTATGTAGCTTTGAGGAAAATTGATCAGCATAGTCATATTTACATAGTGCAACTAGTCACTGGTTTTGTTTTGTTGCTCTGATGTAATTACTATAGTCAAAAATAACTCCACAGCTTGTTCTAATGAGAGAAGGTATTTCTTTGTTCTGGATGTATTACTCTCAGTAGAAAAAAAAATGTGTAGGTTGTGGTGTGTTAGAAAGAATCAAATAACAAAGCTATTAGACAAGGCTCAATTTATCCTTATTATTATGGGTATTTATACAACTAAACAAGCTGAACACAACTGGAAAAACAAGGCCATTAAAAAATAAAAATTTCTTTAAAAATGTGAAGAAGAAAAAAAAAGGTAAAAATGTGAAGTGTATGACCCCCAACACTGGATCTGAGTGTGCATATTGAACATGTGTCTGTGTGTATGTTTGTATGTATGAGTGTAACTGGCAAAACATCAGTGATATTACCCCATGTCCATTTTTCATCAACAGTTTCAGACTGTATTTCCACTCAAATTCTCCTGATGAATGTCTGGTTTGGACCTGGTCACACACGTAGCCATACACACACACACACACACACACACACACACACACACACACACACACACACACACACACACACACACACACACACAATTTATTTCCCCACCCCCACTCTTATTACAACAAAGGGCTACTCCACTTCCTGTCATCCTGGCCCAGAGCTGTGTTTAGTGATGCATATACATGATTCGCAGCAGGGAGGCTGGTCTGTCACACACGCACACACACACACACACACACACACACACACACACACACACACACACACACACACACAGCACATCATACCAGACATTCAGCCTGTAGCTATCTGTGGAACTTATTAGACCTCACCCCTCACACAGGCGAATGCACACACACCAGACAGTTCTAATCGTTCCTGTCCCACATCACAGATGCAGCCACCGTGGGATTTAGTGATTTCTTTGCACTTATTCTGAACTGCTTTAAACCCAGGAGGAGAAAATGCAGTTAATTCCAAGTCATTTCATGTTGTGAATTTCTAACTTGTTGGAATGGATTCCCTCCACCATTATCTATTTCAATTCACAAGTCAAAAAAAAAAAGCCAGGCAGTCAATATTTATAGTTTTTTAGTATAACATAATATTCACTTTTTACATGATAAATACTAGTATCCAGGTTAATGAGTACATTTGGAGGAGGTGGGAAGGAATGGAAAAAATGCCAACATTTGAAAATATGCACCTTCTTAAGCCTTCTTTAAATATCATATTAAGGGGAGCTGCCATCTTGCATCTGTAACATGCCATGGAATAGAGCGGTAGAGTCACATCTGATTGCATTGTAACAATAATCGTAGCATCTATGAACAGTTAAAACCTAGATTTTCAGAGCTATCATGCAGTAGTTGTGTTTCCTTCGACACTGTTCCGTTCATTCATTGATTTTCCAAACCGGAGATTATCCTGACTACCAACAAGGTATACCCTGGATGTGTCAGCAGTTCATCACAGGGCTCCTTTCATACAGTTGAACTACAATATACTGAAATGTAGTTATGGAATTTGTTCTCAGTGACACCAAAAGACCTTGCAGCTGTACAAAGCAGAAACAGAAACTGTGAATTTATTTTTAGTTTTCATGGTGTAAGCAAATGTGTGGAAAGTCACATCAAAATCTTTACACATGGTGGGAGTGGTGTAAAAGATAGTAATTTATTTGTTTTGCATATAAAAGCAGAAACCTGCGATGAACTGGCGGCTCATCCAGGGTGTACCCCGCCTTATGTCCGTAGTTGCTGATATAGCACCCCCCCCCCCCCACCAACCCCAAAAGGGACTAAGCGGTTGAAAATGGATGGATGGATGGATAAAAGCAGAAACATAAACCATTAGCATCTTTACAATATTTAGAAACATAAAGCCCCTGAATAAGGGCTCATGCACACATTGAATCATGTCTGAAAGGATAAAAAAAACAAAAGAAAACTCTAGTTTAGTCTCAACAGAAAGTCAGACATTTTGGTTTTAGTTCCCTTTTTATTCCATTTTCATTTTAAGGTGATATTTAACTCCATTGTGAAACATTCAAACTCAGGCCTGGAGATGTCTACATGCCCACTTTAAAACATGTTCAGAGATAACGGTTACTGCTTGGAGATTCAGTTTAATGTTAATGTTGAAAATGAAGTCAGATTTAGTTGCATTGGTTTTGCATTGTAAATACCAAGACCTGGCAATTTGGCAGCAGTGGAAGCCAACCTCATCAGGTCAGCACTTCTGTACTTTTTCTAAATATAGAAGTATGTACTTAATTCTTTCATTACTTCTTCTTCATCATCACTTCAGAAGGGAGACGCTTACTCTTGCTGCCATTGCTGATGTTTCTGTCACATCAATTGGCTGAATCATACCTGCGCAGATAGTCAGCAGTGATCTGAAACAAGGATAAGACGTATTTATTTATAACTATCTATTATTTTGTGACTCATCTAGAATTTTCTTAAATGCTGTTCAGCTCATTGAAATATATTTCCAATTTTTTAATTTTGTCACATTTAATTAAGAAAATTAATATCTTAAAACAAGAAGTTAGAGTTTACAATGTGGCAGAGGAAATACTGGATGACGACTTTAAAATAGTCCAAAGACAGAACTTGGGCGTCAACAATGTTTTTTTCTTGCAGTTGTGGACAGTTTGGGCACGTGAATTATGCCACGTGCCACATGTTCCTCTGTGGTTGTTGTCATGATGCCTTCAGGTGCTCTGTAAAGTACTTTCCCTCAGTTTCATATCACTGCAGCGGTTGCCTGAATATCATCACCCTCCATATGATGATGAAGCAGACTGCTGCTTCATTTCTCTTACATCACCAAGGTTAATTCATTCAGCTGCCTGCACAGATCATCGATCCGCAGGATTATTCTGACTGTGAGGCGGCAGTTTTGTGTATGTTGTGTGATGGTGTATTCGTTCTGGGATCAGGCACCAGTTCATTTTATCTCTGACTTTTACTTTATCATTGGGCACCATCTTATATGTGTCAAATAATGTGTCATCTTTTTTTTGTCAGTTGGAGACTTCCTGTCTCCGCCTGGTTTGGATCAGCCAATCAACAAACAGCTGTCTAACTCTTCAGCCGCCCTCCACTCCCCAGAGAGAGGTGAGAACCCTTACAGTCAGATGTGACTGAGTTTGCACTTGGTTTTCCTCCTAAAGTTTTCACAGATCAACAATCATTGTTGAGCACATTTAGTTACTGGTACCATGCAAAAAACTTTATATTCATCTGCACCTGTTCAGAACACACAACCCTTCATAACCATATACATCATGGTTGTATCAATAGTAAAGGTGTCAAGGGGTGAGAACCATGTGAGCAAAACTGACATTTGGGCAAAATGGAAATATTTACATCATATAAAAGCTCCTGATAAGTTCTGTCTGCCACCAAAGGAGACAGTTTTTTTATTTCCACTTTAAGACTGGATGCATGTTTTAACCTTTAAAACCGTGTGACATTTGTGTATCATGCCTTATCTAGTAAGCAGTGCATGAAACTGCTTTCGTCTTCTTCAGTTAAACATACTCAATTACTAACACAATTCAAAGAAGTGCTTCATGGTGCTACAAATAAGTTATAAATAAAATAAAAATGGCTGCTATAATCTTAACGTGTAACATTTTTGGACTGTTCAAAATGGCATTAAATGTAGCTTAGAGGCAATTTTCCAATGCGGTTAAGTCCTCTACATGTCAAGTTGAATGGCTCTGTAATTTTTTTTAAACAAATGCTTTGTTTGTAACCTTTATAATAGCTATATTTTGTGAGCACTGTTGCCAAAAGTCTTTAATGTCAAGTCTGTAACTTGTCATAATATCTAACATTGCTGCGTTTGTGTGGTGTTGTGTTATGTGGTGTTTTTGTCTGTTTGTGACATGTCAGTATCCGTTATGTCCCATCGTACAGCTTCTCCCAGCAACCACAGACCACACAGAAGTTCCTCCAACCGCAGGAGCGTTGCTGGACTCCCAGACGAAACGTCCAGAGCCAAAACACCCACGGTATGGTTGTCAGACCCCTCATACACATACAGAGGTGCAGGCAAACAATTCACCACATACACATTCCAGCAGAGGTTTCAGAACAGAGAGAACACATTAGTAAGTGTTGTTTGTTGTGCTACTCTTTCATATATATATATATAAATATATGCAAATACACAGGGGACAATACAATAATTTCCTAGATATTTATCATTAATCACAAATGTATATGCATTATTTACTTACACAGAAGTATGGAAGTGCATGATCTGAAGTATATATTTATTTTTTTCAATATTTACACACTGCTCCTTGCTGTTCATTTAACTGAATGCCACATAATCAACTTAGTATTAGGACCTTTATTAGGTCTGATCAGTCTGGTTAAATCTTCTACATCATTTATCATGTGACATACACTGCTTTGTACACAAAGGGTTAGTTTTTCTGTGTTATTATCCTATTCCTGTTGGTCAAAATCTTTTTAGATATTACAATGGTTCACTATGATCAATACAAAAAATAAATCGCACCCCCTTGTATCAAAACCAGAATAACAAGGCTCTTTTGAAAGTAAAGATATTTGTATTAAAATATAGGGAATAGAAAATAATTAATCAATTAAAGTATCAGTACCTGAAAGTCACAGTCTAGTCCAGTCTTCCTCTTCTATCCTTTTAAAATATCTGTATTAATGTAGACAGTGCAATAAAATGTTCTTCTAACATATTATCATGTGATTACAGGGGGAGGTTCCAAACACACCTGCCCGTAGTGCTTCCTTCAGGGCCAACAGCAAGGGCCCGGCCACGCCAAAACGGTAAAGCACAGAAACACAAAAGCAGACACATAAAAATACGCACACAGCAGATGAACTGAAGTGGTTTTGTTGGTTTCCAGGGTGAGGTCAAACAGGAGTCGCGCCCAGTCTCCGTGCTCCCCTGGTCAATACCCCCCCTCCCCTCTCCGGCAGAGGGCCACCACTCCTGGAACACCTGACGACAGGGGTCACTCTGAGGTCAAAGGTCATAGCACCTTAGAGAGGAAATCGACCAAATCTGAGACATCAGAGAAGAAGATCCCCAAATCTACCAGCAGAGAGCTGAATGCAGGTAAGGAGATGTGTCAAACTCATATCAGATATCTCATATCTACCATTTCCCCAATAGTAAATGTGCAGCTGCTGTTGAATGGATCATGTTGAAACAAATTTCCAAGAAGAACATATAAAATGTTCAATAATTTAGGTTACCGTATCAGTAAGCAGTAACTAGCAATTATTTTGATTTGTTTATTTTTCTTTTAGATTGGTTGTTGTCCATAAAATGTAGGAACATGGGGGGGAAAGTCACTGTTTCCAAATGAAAAGACCTAAAGATACCTAAATATTTTTGGGCAACAGATTTGAGTAAGTTCAGTATTAACTGTTGTCTATTTGCAGAGTCTCCTGGGACGCCCACAGGCAGGAGTGTCGGTGGGACAACAGATGCCGAGGAGGCATCCAGGCTGCTGGCAGAGAGACGACGCCTGGCCCGAATACAGAAGGAGCAGGAGGAGAGACAGCGGCAGGAGGAGGAGAGGTCTGTCCCTGGATCAGATTCAATATGTTGAATATTTACATTTAGGGTTGGGCGATATAGTCAAAAATGTTATGAGGATAAAAATGTTGATTAAAAACGGTTAATTACAATAACTGTCATTTTGCATATTTTGTCATAATTTATCATCAGATGAAAGGCTGATTATTCGTCTCAAGTGACAGGATGAAACCATTTCCAATTTTTTAACAGCAGCAGATGAGCTGTTATCCTCGGAGGCCAAAAATGTTACCATTTTTAACCATTTGGTTTACATGTTTGACTGTAATTTTATCGATTATAATTAGTGTATTAATTAGTATAGTATTAGTATAATTTCATGTAAATTAGGTTGATTCATATCAGTTTCAAAAGGAATTGTACTGTGATGAGTTTGAAAGAAAGTTGGCTAAAAATGTGAGACACAGAATTGGTTTCATAACAGTATGTTGACTACAATTTATCGCAATCATTAGAAGAAAGAAAACCTATACTTCTGATATAAGAAAATTAGTAATAATAAGTAAAAAGAGAAAATAATTTTGTAACATTTTTGTAACAAATTTAGTAACCATTCTCAGTTTTAGATCTTTTTACCGGAGGAGATTTTGTAAAGGATTCTGACTTAATGTCTCCATGAATAAAAGATTCTAAAAAATTTATTATTTAAGATATTTTCGCAAATAATTTAGAGTTACATCTAACCATCTAGTCCTAGCTTTCCAGTTTTAATTTAGAATACTAAACATAGTTTTAGTGATTTACATGTAAATAAATATTAAATTTCACAGATTTTAAGAAGGGTTTGTTGTTGTTTGTATTAAAGGCTTGTCATTTTGGTCATGTTCTATGAAAATTGCTGATAATGTGATAATAGGTCAGCATTTCTGCACTTTTTGTAAAAGAATATTTTAAAAAATGTTCACAATTCTTACTGTAAAGATACTTAAAATGTGTTGAAAACAATCTAAATCACATTAGATCAAGGATGCTTTTTCACAACAATGTTTGGACCAATGGTTTGATCTGAACTTATCTGACAAGTGTGAAGCAAATTT
>JAPSES010000115.1:735666-747041 GCA_029822895.1 Maxillicosta whitleyi
TATATACACACACACACACACACACACACACGTGTATGTAGTCATCTCAGTCATCTTTCCTCCAAAGATATGATTAATTATTGGATAAATAAACTGTGAAACCAGTGGCAGGTCATGTGGTTCCTCTGATATTAGAGTTCTCCATCATCGACAGCACAAACTAACGCTGGATTTGAACGTGTTTTGTTTCTGATACAGTTTGAAATAAACTGACTCTAGATGATGTTATGGATGATGAATCCATTCAAGACTGGAGTGAAAGAACCGTGTGACAAAACAAAGCCGTTGTCCTCAGGTTTGGTCCTAAATGCACAGACGTGGTCTCCTCCTGGTAACTGGACCATTTTGGGTGAATTCAGTGTAAATGAGTTGAAGGTGTGAGACGCTGCGGTGGAAGGAGCTGATGTGGATTTAACTCTGTGAAACAAACCTCTTTTTTTTATTTTGTCATAGTGAACATACATAGTTTCAGTTTCATGTTTGTGAATCTGTGGATAAATGTTCTTCACCAGGTTCATTAGATGTTCTTCATGTGTCGACCTCCACCTCCTCCTGCTCAGATTCAATAACTGGTGTGATTTTATTTCCAGGTTTCTGTGTTTTCAGTAGAACTGGGTCAATGATATGGAGTTAATGAAACTTTTAATGGATCAGTTAATTAGAATCAGACATGAAAGAAGGAATTAACATGACGAGTTTATGGTTTAATTTATTCTTGTGTGACACATTAATGAACTTTTGCTTCTCTTAAATAAAAGTCTTAAAGCTCTTTCATTGCTGTGACTTATTTCTATTTGACGTCCATTTATAATCACTTCAGAAAATTCATGACGAACACTGAATATTTGTCCATTTACAGCTGTTTCTATAGATGTTTTCAGTTCATCGATCCAGACATAACGAGTCCTCTAGTTTCACTGCATAGACATAAAAAAAACTTTTAATTATGAACAAATAATTGGATGAAATCACCTATGAATGGCTAAACTATTGTTTTATGTGAAAATTAATGAAGTTGAACTAATGACAACAGTTCTAGTCATCGGTAATGATTCATTTATTATTATTCTGTTATATTCATGGAGAACACACTGTGACTTGTCATTGTGTGAGAACATGTTCTACCAAACAGGTGAATTGTTCTTCATGCTAAATGTGGTGAAACTGAGAAATAAATGCAGACGTTATGATGAACATCGTCTTTAGAACTTCCATGGTTGTAACTGAAATTAAAATTTATATGAAATCTATGATCATCATCAGTCTGATTCAATGGCATCAAATGAACATATGAACTTAGTTGAACTTATGAACATACTTATTCTTCCACACAGAAGATCTGCACATAAACAACAGTCTATAAAACCGGTGCACTGACCTGTGTGAACCCACATTAGAACCAACAGAACCAACGCATTTAGTTTAGTTCTGAAATCAATAGGAACCCTTAAATATGTGTTTAAAAGGCTTTACAGTCATGTGACTGTATGACTTCATCACTCAGTTTACTGGTGTAACCCACATTAGAACCAACAGAACCGACTCAGTTTATTGGTTCTCAAGGTTAGATCTTTCCAGTTTATCGGTTCTAACGGTTAGATGTTTCCAGTTTATCGGTTCTAAAGGTTAGATCTGTCCAGTACATTGGTTCTAAAGGTTAGATGTTTCCAGTTTATCGGTTCTAAAGGTTAGATCTGTCCAGTTCATTGGTTCTAAAGGTTAGATCTTTCCAGTTCATTGGTTCTAAAGTTAGATCTGTCCAGTTTATCGGTTCTAAAGGTTAGATATGTCCAGTTTATCGGTTCTAAAGGTTAGATCTGTCCAGTTTATCGGTTCTAAAGGTTAGATCTGTCCAGTTTATCGGTTCTAAACCTGATACACTCACAGCGGTCACTTAGCTTTTAGAATACAGATGTCTGTGGGGGAATGGCGCAGTAGTGCTCCTAGGAGGCTAGAGTTTGACCCTAAACCACTTTCGTTCAGGTTCTACATAAAGTCCAATATGTTCCGAAAGAGGTCAACCAGTAAAATAATAACAGAATAAATTGTCAAAAATAACAACATTTTATTATTTTAGCGCAAATCATAAAAGTGTAATTTTGATAACATTCTGCCTCAGTTTATCATTTCCACATGTGCATTAGAACACACAGATCACAGTGCATCTACAAATACATACAACATTTAATCACAGACAGAATATTGGTCCAATTACACATATTTTTATTATGATAATTTAGTTTGTTCATATTTGTTCAGAATATTCCCATTTGTTGTGAAAAGGGTAGTTTGTAAATTTTGATGTAATATTACTTTCTGACAATAAATCATAGAGAAAAATGTGCAGTTGTCAACACCATTAACTTCATCTTTTTGATGTGAGTTTTGCATTTCACAGATTCAACCCACGGCCCAGATCTGACCCTTTGGCAGATGGTTTTGGCCCATAGACTGATGTTTCCCACCCCCGCTCTAAACCCTGACAACATTAAACAGTACAAGTTGGTGGTTGCGCCATAGTGCCATGGAACTGACAAAGGATGTGACATTTACACTTTTATCATGACTGTTTTCAGTCATAACCTTAATATTAAGAGGTTCTTTATTGTTAAAAGTCAACACAGCAGTTTTGAATCAACTAAAAAGAATGTAATTATGTATCAGATTTTCTTTGTGCAGATATTAAAGACTTTATGGGATGTAAAATTAAACTGGTTGTGAATTAAAACACTCAAAACATTATTGATTACTGTAATGAGAAAGATGATTAATCGATACAGAACCAATGGTCAGTTCATCTTCTGTGTTTTTTCTGTTCCTAAACTTAACGTTACTATGTTTCTGCTTTGAGCTTCAATTTATGTCCAACCACTTTAGTTTTAGTGTGAAACTCTCTGTTGGATTTATTTTTAATTTATTCTAATGTTTTCAATTCCTCATTGGCACAAATTATATTAAAACACTTTAATCTGAATTAATCTGTCAGACTTGTTAATGACAAACTTAATGAGCTTTTACAGCAGGCCTGTGTTACCATGGTGATGCCCTGAACTGGAGTAAGAATGAAGTCATTGATCAGTTCTGACTGATAATTAATCAGATGTAACATGTGCTTTGTTATGTCCAGATGGCTCTAACAAAAATGCCTTCAGCCAGTCAGAGAGCTGTAGCTGGTTTTTGACACATTTATTCTCAGAAAGTTCTGACTTTATTACAGAAACATTGACTGCCATCATTTCATTGATTCACACACATTATTTCATCTGTATTTGTTGATTTGATGTTGTGTTATTCATGTGTATAGTTTTCACATATCAGATGTTTCTGCTTTTTAGTCTGCATTCATAGCGCTCGACTGATAGATCATAATTTTTGCTATTTCATTTAAATTATTATTAATTTTATTATTATTAATTTTCGATTTTATAAATATGGATATTGTGTTTTTATGTATGCATTTATTTTACTTCTTTTCAAGCATTAACCGCTTGGAAAATAAATGGATTTTGTTTGTCACGATTATTACTGTTAAAATGATTATTATTTGTACTTTGTATTTGTATTATTAATTGATCAGTAATCTATTTTAATTAATAATGAATTTCTTTAGTCTTATTTTATTTTATAGATATTATTTATACATACAGTATTTTATTTGTATACTCCTTTCATTATTGTTTTATTTTTGAATATATAAATTCAAATATACAATTGGAAGCTTCTTCCCATCTGTGACTCCACACGCGCGTGTGTTCGGACATGCGCAGATGAGTGGAAACAGGGCGTAGGCGCGACAGGAAGGCTGAAATCGTTTGTCCAGGAGGAAGTGAAACCAACCCAAAGTACAGACGGAACAACAAGAACCGAACCTGTACGGTACATGAAGTCCGACGTTAAACCGTTGAGTAAATGGACCCGTCTGTGTTTCCGGTTTTCAAAGTAAGGCGTTAAAAGGTGCGTTTGATACTGTAGGAAGTTAGTACAATTACTTAAAAGTGTTTTTTTTTTTATTTGTACTTTTGCTACTTTTACTCTTATCATTTCCTCCACAGATACCACTTGTATCATTGAAGCACTTGAACCACATCTTCCTAAAGTACCGTACTCGGTAGTACCATACTGTGTATTTATGCTATGTACTTACTGTGTAGTGTATACTTGTACTGTATAGTGTGTATTTATACTGTGTACTTATAATGTGTGTTGTGTACTTGTACTGTGTAGTGTGTATTTATACTGTGTACTTATAATGTGTAGTGTGTACTTGTACTATGTAGTGCAGGGGTCACTAATCCTGATAGTCGAGGGCGGATATCCTGCATGTTTTAGATGTATCTCTCTTTCAACACACCTGATTCAAATGATGAACTGATCATCAAACTCTGCAGAAGCCTGATAATGACTGTCAGGTGTGTTGGAAGAGGGAGACATCTAAAACATGTAGGATATCGGCCCTCGAGGACCAGGATTGGTGAGCCCTGGTGTAGTGTGTAGTGTGCACTTGTGCTGTACTTATACTGTGCAGAGTGTACTTGCACTGTGTAGTGTGTATTTATACTGTGTATGCCCCTCACACCACCACCGAACATTCACACACTTTCTCTTACACCAGTGTGAGTCGCACTGGAGGCAGGTGGTGGAAGTGTCTTGCCCAGGGACTCAACAGCACATGACTAGGACAAAGTGGGATTGGAACCACCAACCCTTGTGTATTTATTTGTGAAAGTAGTACTGATCACAATAATATAGTAAAATATAATGTAATAGAGCTTTGTAGATTTTTGGAATCACTGAACTACACGATAACCTTCCAACAGATAGTGACTGCACATGTCCATGTCCTGGTCTCCTCTGGACGGTAGGACGTGTGTGCCTCTTTTGAACCACAGGTGTTTTCAGGGTTAAATATGGCATCTCAACCACGGGTGGGACACAGAAGTACTCCAAGGCAGCACTCCTTAAAAGTGGATGTTTTTTTTGCATTTGTAATCATAATTTTACATCATGTAGAACTGATCAAACAAGTAGAGTCATAGTCACAAAACAGTCAGTAGTGACATGTTTAGAATGAATATGTGAAAATCTAAAGGTAACACAAGAATTTAAGGCAAAATTATTACGACAAACACACGCACCAGTGTTGAACCACAACTGGGAATTTACAGCCTCTACCTCTACCCCCAACTCCCTCTTCTACCTCGTCCTGCTCCTGCCTCTCCTCCTCTATCTCTTTGTGCCTCTCCTCCTCTACCTCCCTCACTGGATCTACTGGTCAAAAAGTTTGATGATAAAATGATTATCTGAGCATAAAGGCTTTTACATTCAATTATTAGGCCTATATTTAATTTATTCCCCAAAAATATGGATAAAATCACATGAGTGTCTAGAATCTGGGGTTTTATTGTATTTCACACAAATACATGACAATAATAAGTAAAATAACAAAGTAAAAAGTGTATCTGTTTGGCATTAAATATTGTTTTTAATTTAATATCTGTATTGTTGAGCTCCTACAGCTCTATTCCCCTGAAGTAACTTACACCGTGACTCCTAAAGAAGTATCCTCTGTCCAGTTTTCTTTTCTTTGACATCCTTCAAATTCTAATGATTTAACACACACAAACACACACATAAACAAACACAAATACTGAATTTAGATCCATTTAGGTGATGTGATCCAGGCAGAACAAACGCAAACATGTTGACAACTTCCACTGGCATTTGCAGAGAGTCTTCGTTAACTGCCTCCTGTCCTGTCTAACTGTCAGGCTGTAGCGTTTACAAGCAGATGGGAGTGACAGTGGCCAATCACATGTACTTTAGTGAGAAACCCAGTGTCTGGATATGGGTAGAGACATGTCCCTAACATCCCTACACAATTGTACATCCCTGGTCTCAACCCAGGTCAGGTTCATTGGTCTCTATATCTGGGTTTTTATTTGAAGTCGTAGAAGGACCCACATGTTCTGAGATGTGACCTGTGTAGCTTCACCTGATGAGTCTGAAGTCATTCAGTTTTGTTATTAAAACATTTAAACCATGTTAAAGACTGTGTATGATTAGAGGAAGAATTGTGTGATGATGTGAATGGTGTTGACTGAAGACTAAGGGGCTAATCATCATTAATGTACATCCCATATAAAAAGAACCTGAATTTGTGTCCACAGAGACTGGAAGAGGACACCTGGTAGATCCAGTATGCTGTTTTTTGTGTCTGAACATCCTGCGTGATCCAGTGTGGTCTGACTATGGACCCAGGTTCTGCAGATGAAGTCTGCAGGGACCCGCCTGTTTCATCAGGAGACTCTTCCTGTTCCCAGTGTGAAGAAACATCCAGAACCAGAACTGGACTACAGATGGACAACACTGTACAAAGTAAGACTGGACATGTGTGTGGACATGACCTCACAGCAAAACACAACCAACATTTTTACCACATTTTCTTTAGCTTTTTCTCACTGTTATAATATTTTTGGGGAAACTGAAAAATCTATGTAAGTTCCATAACTTTTATTATTTTCTTTCAGTGAAGGTTTTAGAAGATCATAAGCTCAGTCTGAGGAGCAGATGTGAATGTGTGACTGAAGGAACTGATGAAACGGGAAGTAGAACCTATCTGAACCAGATCTACACTGAGCTGTACATCACAGAGGAACAGAGCGAAGATGTTAATACCCAACATGAGGTAAAGATGCTGGAGACAGTTTATAAGAAGATCATCCATGACAAACCAATCAAGTGTCAGGACATCTTCAAAACCCTTCCAGACCAGCAGTACCCCATCAGAGTGGTTCTGACCAATGGTGTCGCTGGAGGCGGAAAAACCTTCTCGGTGTTGAAGTTCACTCTGGACTGGGCCAAAGGTTTAGAAAACCAGGACATCAGTCTGGTGGTTCCACTTCCCTTCAGAGAGCTGAACCTGGTCAGAGGTGAGCAGTACAGTCTGCTGACACTGCTCCATGTTTTCCATCCAACTTTGCAGAAGGTCACAGCAGAGCAGATCGACGTCTGTAAAGTTCTGTTCATTTGTGACGGCCTGGATGAAAGCAGACTGTTACTGGATTTCCATGACTGTGAGGTTGTTTCAGACGTCACACAGAAGGCATCAGTCAATGTCCTGTTGACAAACCTCATCAAGGGGAACCTGCTTCCATCAGCTCTCATCTGGATAACTTCCAGACCTGCAGCAGCCAATCAGATCCCTCCTTCATGTATCGACAGGGTAACAGAAGTCCTAGGATTCACCAGTGATGACCAGAAGGAGGAGTACTTCAGGAGGAGTTCCGCTGATGAAGATTTGTCCAAAAAAATCATCTCACATATTAAAACTTCCAAAACACTCCACATCATGTGTCAAATTCCAATCTTCTGCTGGATCAGTTCTACAGTTCTGGAGCACATGTTGGCTTCAGACCAGAGTGAAGAGCTGCCCAAGACCCTGACAAACTTGTACTCACACTTCACCATGGTCCAGACAAAGAGGAAGAAGAAGTACAAAAAAGAACATGAGACCAGACCAGAGGAGCTGACGGAGGCTGACAGGGAAGTTCTTCTGAAATTGGGTAGATTGGCATTTGAACAACTGATGAAAGGAAACATCACATTCTACCAAGAAGACCTGGAGCAGTGTGGTCTGGACATCACAGAGGCTTTGGTGTACTCAGGAGTTTGTACAGAGATCTTCAAAACAGAGAGTGTGATCTTCCAGAAAACAGTCTACAGCTTTGTTCATCTGAGTGTTCAGGAGTTTCTGGCTGCAGTCTACATCTACCACTGTTACACCAACAGGAACTATGAAGCACTGGAGGGCTTTTTGGGACAATGGGACCGTAATTCAACACTGGAGGTCTTCCTCAAAAACGCCATGGAAAAATCCCTTGAAAGTGAAAATGGTCACCTGGACTTGTTCATTCGTTTCCTTCATGGCCTTTGTCTGGAGTCCAATCAGAGAGTTTTAGGAGATCTACTGGGTCCAACAGAGATCAGTCCAGAAACCAGACAGACAGTCATCAACAACCTTAACTTAATGGTGCCTAAATGTATCTCTCCTGACAGACGTATCACCATCTTCCACTGTCTGACAGAGATGAATGACCAAACAGTCCATTACTGGATCCAAGAGTTTTTGAAATCAGGGAAGAAACGACCAACTAAATTATCTGTGATCCAATGCTCAGCTCTGGCCTACATGCTGCAGATGTCAGAGGAGGTTCTGGAGGAGTTGGACTTGTCGAAGTACAATGCATCAGAGGAAGGACGACGAAGTCTTATACCTGCTGTGAGGAACTGCAGAAGAGCTCTGTAAGTCTTCAAATAAACATTAATGTTATTGATGTGTGATTTGTCACATCTTGCTTTGCATTGCTTGGTGGAAGTTCAGGGAATTTAATTAGCACAGGGTTTTGAGGGAGGAGCTTGGTGTTGGGCCTTCAGCATTGGAGCTCAGCTTGAAGAAACCACATGGCCCTTGGGGACCTGCACTGTGGAGATTGGTTGGGAGCTGATAGTGTACCTTTGCCACCTGATCCCTGGTTGTCAAAGTTTGGTCTTGACTTTGTCTAGTGGTAAGGGAAGTTAAACTGGTGTGAGAAGTTGACAGACGCCAGATTCTGTTTGTTATTCAGCTATAGCTCTGTATTCTTTAGGGCTGGACTCTGTTCCACTTTGTAATTGTCTAGGGTGAGAATCAATGAGCAGGTGTCGATGTTCTCATAATTTCCCAGCTCAGTTGGAAATTTGTTTCAGCTGCTTGCAGTTATGTGCTGAACAGCAGTCTGGAGAGGTCTCTTTCAGTTCCTGGATAGTGTTGAGGAAATTTAACCAAGACACACACTGGAAAGAAGACTTCTTTCTTTACATGAAATTCATTAAGAGCTGCATCAATGAGTCAACAGGTGAGTCTGAATGCCTTCACTCAGCTGAGGATATTTATCAGTAGCACAACCCTAAACAACGCAATGCCACATCCTCTTACATACTTTTCTTCAAAACACATACTCTCGTCCTCAATAAACCATCACTAAACCAGGATGGACTGACCTTAATAAACACCAAAAAGTCATGACGTGGCAAAAAAAAAAAAGGGCAAAAGTAGCACTTATCCATTGTCAGGTGACCATCTCTTACTCACATGCTAGTATACATTCTGTAATTTTTCCATAGCAATAGGGTTTTGGAAAGTCCTCTCTCTCTGGGTTTCATGGTTCTACTAGGGGACTTTCTGGAAATAACAAGTGCATGATCCTGGTCTGAGTCTTCTGCTATTGGACTTCCATGTTAAACACAGTTCATCATAATGAACTCCTTGAGTGTAAAGGAGTTCACAACCCCCATCAGAAAATTCTTGGCCATAGGTTGTGGAATGCCTTTAGTTGTGTCATCGGAATAGCAGCTACATGTTCAGACGTTCACCTGTTAACTTAGGGAGTCCAAGTAGACCATGGTCAACACCTCCTTTTTTGAAGAGACTCTACACAGTTGTGACCTTGAGTTTGTTTGTGCCTTTTGTGACAGTAGCTCTAGACCCTGTCAGTGGACACCAGAGGTACAGGGAGCTGAAAAGGGAGACCTACCAAGTTTGGTTGGCAGTTCAGATCCCAGAATCAGCTGGACACTGTGGCTTTGGCAGTTTTATGTGAGAGCACAACTTTCCATTTAAAAGGTTTGGAAAATGGTAGTAATGTTTCACTTACACTGTCTACAGTGGGGTTGAAGTTCTGTCATCCTGACTGGGGATATCACCAGTTGGTAGAAGTATTTCTTAGAGGTTCAGCTCAATTCCTCTGGGATTGCTTCTACAACAGGATCAAAAGAACTGGTTTAGGTGGTTCATCTGGTCCAGATAGCTCCTAGATGAATCCCCCTCATTAGGTGGAGGTAATTCCAACTGGGAGGAGAAGGCCATGGAGAAGTAGGTGAGGGATTCACTGCTGAGGCCTGGACCTGGAAAAGTGGCCTAAGACTGATGAATGGGTGAGTTTGCATAACAATCATTTCATTTTAAATCTGTCATTCACAGACTGTCTAACTCTTCAATCTCTGATACTCACCTGGAAATTGTGGCCTCAGCTCTGAAATCTAGACCTTCCCATCTAATTGAACTAGACCTGGGTTATAGCGACCTGAAGGATTCAAGACTGAAGATAATTTCTGGTGGATTGCAGAGCAAGAACTGTAGACTTGAGACACTGAGGTCAGTTATATTTGTCTTTGGATATATTACATGTTTAGTCTCATAAATTAATCTGTCATCGTACACTGAACAAAACTATAAACACGACACTTTTGATTTTTCTTCCATTTTTCATCAGTTGAATTCAAATATCCAAGACTTTTTCTATATTCACTAAAGGCCTGTTTCTCTCTAATATTGTTCACAAATATATCTATGTCGGTGAGCACTTCTCCTTAGCTGAGGTCGTCCATTTACTGATCCAGAACATCCCATACATGCTCAGTGGGTCACATGCTGCAACATTTTATTTAACCTTTATTCAACATGTTTACCTATTACATGTTTACATTTACCTTTATGGCTTTAACATGATTCAGATTCAGATCATAACGGTAATTCAGTTCACAGTTGCCTGCCTTATTGATCATCCAAACAATTAATGACAAACAAATGTAAAACATTCATATGGTCGTATGACACATACACATTCACCTGTCAGTACCATAGAACAATAACCAGTACCATAGAACAGTAACCACTATCGTAGAACAGGAACCAGTACCGTAGAACAGTAATCAGTACTGTAGACCAGTAACAAGTACCATAGAACCGTAACCAGTACAGTAGTACAGTAACCGGTACCGTAGAGCAGTAACCAGTACCGTAGAACAATAACCAGTACCATGGAGCAGTAACTGGACAATAAGTCACTTTACTTCATAAATTACTTTATTTGTACCTGTAGTTAGATTTATTTGCAGACAGTCATTGCCTCGGCAGAACAACAAAACATACATTGAACCTGTTTGGCAGGTGCTTGGTTGACATTCAAGACTATGAGATTATGGGATAGTAGGGATGCACCTACTGCACTGATCACCCCATCCTTGACTAAGTGGCGTTAACTCCACTAGACGCCCGAACTGTTATGAGTCTTCAAATGCTTCCAGTTCAGGTCATGTAGAGCGTGCATCCCTGCTGCATCACCAAGATATGTTCCTCAGGTGCTGGGGTTAGCCTCCCCTACCACCTGTATTTATGAACTCCCACTAAAGTGACAAATAACAGTGGACTTTAGAAGGAACCCCCCCTCCCTCCCCCCCCTCATAATCTCCAACAGAACCGTGTCTAAGGTGGACTCCTTTAAGTTCCTGGGAACCACAATTTCTCAGGATCTCAAGTGGAAGCCCCACATAGACCA
>JAPSES010000115.1:747141-771697 GCA_029822895.1 Maxillicosta whitleyi
GGGATGCTGTGCTGCAGGTTGGTGCATTGGTTCATGATTTATTTGCTTTGAGGTTCGAATAAAAAAAAAAAAAAAAAGGCGGAGGAATGGTCATGGCCGCATTGCTGGCCTGTGATTGGTGGTCACTGGGCCATGTGCTGACCCCTCTCAAACTGTAGCCTAACTCGGCTTCACATATACATTCATATACTCACACATGAAGTGAGTGCAGCACTAGGATGAGTGGCAGGGACATGTGAGCTCCTTCATGTCTGCTATTCTGGGCAGGGGAGGGGAAAAAGGGGGAGGGAAAAGGAGGGGATGAAGCAGGGGGAGTCAAGGGTCTTTTCTCTTTCCGCATGTGGCTGGAGCACTGTGAAGAGCTGCTCATGGTTTACTCTCATGTAGACTCTCTTTGTGTGCGTCCAAGCAGTATCAGAAGATGGGGTGTTGCTTTAGTAAGGAGCTCAACCCCGGCCCGCAGAATGAGAGGAGCAGTTTGTTACAGCCTCCGCGCCACGACGGGCTTAATGACATGACAGAGCAGGTCAGACAACACGCTTCAGCTCTCGCTCAGCATGTGTACTTGGAGGAAGAGGAGACACGTGTACTGGATAGACCGAAGGATGAGGGAAGACACGCAGGGCAAGTTTATCCGAACAAAGTTTATGAAAAGGCATCTGACAGCGTGGACAGCACCATGCGGAGCGAAACAGATCTTAAACCAGCAAGCTCTCATGAGGAGGAGCCAGCTATTATTATCTCCAACATACATACAAACACCAACGCAGCAGCAGGCGTGACACACACTGCCAGTCCCAGCTGCAAACCGGCTCCCTATATGGAGGTGTCCAGCCAGAGTCCAGTCAGACAGAAGATTTTGGAGAATGCCACTCTAAGGGCTTTATGGTTCAGTGAACGTCCAGAGGGGCAGCAACCACAGAACAAACCATGGTCATCTTCCTCCAGGTTAACCTCTGTGAACTGCCCTGACAACTCAAAGCTCAGCGAGGAGTCAGGTCAGCAGCAGGAGCCACCCGCATCTCAGCATGAGGAAAATGGCGGGGAGGAAGCATGTGTAGTCATGACAACACTTGGTCAGGATTTTGAAAAAAGGACCCAAAGCTTCTACAGTATATGCCCAATAGACGCAGATGACCTCGACCATGACCATCACGAGCCCCAGACAGCACAGACAGAGCACACAGCTGAAGCACAAACAGCTGCTACAGTTGGCAACCAATCACACACACAAGAATCTGCAGCTTGTGAACAGCCGGATGCCGGGGAACCTGAAATGCCCGATATGTCACAAACTGCAGAAAAGTGCTCCACTGTCCTGTCCCAGACACTCACAGGAATTAAACCTGTAGAACCTCCACTGGTCGTAGAGACCGACAGTGACGTGCTGCCCTTGTCCAGGAGCCTCTCACACAATGTGGAGCCTCAGCAGTCAGCTGGAGATGTTCATGGACCCACAGAGTACATGTCAACGCTGTCTCACACAAATAATTTTCATCCACAAGGAAAAGTTTGTATGGAAGAAAATGAAGATGAGGCAGTGAAGGAGGAAGGAGATGAAGATGAAACAGTTGCAGAGGAGCAGAGTATGGACCTAATAACAGAAGGTGACTGTAATAGTCCAGACAACCAACAGGAAGAAGATCTGCAGCAAAAAGTGCATCATGTTCCTGAGATACAGCTTGAATCTGAAGACAGTGCAGAAAACCACTCCCACAACCCTCAGCCATCCTCTGAATCCAAAAACCTGGACTGTGACAGTGCTGACAGTTTACCTCAGCCTGTTTTACATAGTGATATCTCTACAGAATGCCACAGTTTCTCACCCAAAGATGCTCCACCTCCAGCTGACACATATATGATTCCCAGTAACTTCACCTCATTTTTGGATTGCCATGAGGTTCAAAGTTTACAAACAGTCTCTGAAGCACCAGGGGCCGACAATTCTGGTTCTTCACACCTTAAAGGGCTCCACAAACAGGAGGAAGACATCGCTCCTCTGCAAACTGAGATGGAGAAATCTTTTCTTCACAGTGAGGCTATTTCTGTGAGCATGTGCAAAAGCCAGGGTGAGGAGGCTGACGCTGGCCACAGCAGCATAGCAGGCACGACTCTGACAGAGGTGTCGTCAGTCTCAATCATCTCAGCTCTCTCATCACTGTCCAGTGAGCTGACCGCTTTCCCCGATCACACAAGCTTGACGCCACTCTCATATGTTTCTACAGCCACATCTCACCAAGGTGACTCGATCACAGCTGATAAAATAGACTTTATTTCCAATGAACTAAATGTTGATTTTAGCGACATTCAGCCTCCTCTGCAAGAGGCTGAAACTCATGTCAGAAACACCAGGTGTGATGACTGTGATGACAAAGATGAGGTTTGTCAGGATGTCCTTTTTCAGCATGTCCAGGATGACAGACAGACAGTCGAAACAACTACAAAACCAGACATTGTTCTAAACATCAAACAGCATGATGGAGGTGAAGTTTTCAGTTTGCCTGACACCAGTGAAAACACTGCTCAAACACAGATAAATGATGAAAAATGTGACCTGATGTCTGAGAACTGTGACAGCACTAGCAGCAGTCCTTTTACGGTACCATCTCCCACTGAAACAGACCATTCTGTCAGTACTCCAGTCATACTTCATTTTTCTTCATCTTCCTGCACATCATTTGAGAAGGGTGAGGAGACTAAAGCTGAACCTGCTCAGAGTGGGTGCAACCAAGTCCCAGTGATGGTAAATTCACCAGAAGTGTTAATCAAGTGTGAAGAAGAAGAAAAAACACAAGAGACATCCGACGATCCAGAATCTGCAGAAACAACGGACCAACAGGAAGGGGATTTGCATGAGATACAGCTTGAATTTGTAGACACAGTGGAGCATCACTTCCACAATCCTCAGTCTGATGTTGAATCCAAAGAGCTGGACCGTGACAGTCCTGACAGTTTACTGCATCCTAATGAGGAAAATTGTCAGCAGAAGGATTTGCCTCCACAGAGTGATATCTGTTTAGAAAATCGCAGTATTTCACATAGAATCACCCCATCTGACACATACACAATTTCAAATGACTTTACCTCAGTGTTGGACTTTCAGGAGGGCAACACCATGATGGATGTTGACCCAGGTCAGATTGATGTTTATGCCTCCACTCCATCATACGAGATCCACCTCTTGGATCATGACCCCCCCAGAAGTGCTGAGGAGGGGGAGAGGGAGGGAGGAATGAGGGAGATGGTGTCTGAGCTGTTAGGGGAGGACGCCTCCTCGGTCTGTCGCCTGTACCCCAACCCCTGGATCAAACTGGGACTGGAGGAACGCTGCGAAGGGTGGGCCCAGGGGGTGTCTGATGCCGAACCTGGCCAATGTGATGCTGAGGCGGACACAGAGCAGATCCCAGCCTCGGTGTCAGAGCTGCAGCCCACTATGGCTCTGCTGGGAGCATATCCTTATAGCACTGTGATGCCACAGGGAGCCTGTGTGTGGGACTGGCACACAGATTGTACTTCATCTGTAAGTGTTTGACATGTGCAGCAGTGTAATTTAGTCTTAACACACACAAGTTTAGGTAGAAAACATGGTATATGCCTTTATGAAAAAAAATCAAGTTGAAATAATTTTGACCTATATTTCATTGTCAATTTTTTAGGTTTTAAGCTTACCATAGTATCATTAGTTTACAGAAATTAAAAAATAATAATAATTATGTATGATGCAAGGTTTGGTTTATATAGGGTATATACTGTTTTAAGTTATGAGTATGCATGAATGTAGTTTATATTTAATGTACGAATGGCATAATAGAAAAAGCTTCCATTCCAAAACACCACATGTATAATCTTAACAGTTGTAATAAGTGTCACTTTCAAGGACTGATACAGTCATAAGGAATTCTGCTCCTGTGATGTGGGTTCTGCTGCTCATTTGGGATGTATCCATTACTACACCTCCATGTTTGCTGTGTGTCCTTTCTGTGTGTATATGAAAAGGGTTGGACCGTCTTAAAAGTACACAGCTGTTGTTTAAAAAACAAAAAACAAAAACAATTTCAGCTTTGCCTGAATTAAGTTTTATTAAAAATGGATAAAAATGAACATAGTTTTATTTTTAGTTGCTTCAAGTGTGACCCTTGTTTCAAATTCTACAAAAAAAAAAATACCACCATATCATTGCTAAAGTAATTTGACACCAGCACTTTCTACTACTGTACGTAGCCACATGGTGACATGAGGGTGAGAAGTTATTACCTGACCAGACTAACTATGTTTGCCAAAAATCAATGCTAGTTGATACACAGCTTCTATAATAATAATGTGAAATGTGCAGTGTTGTGATCATCATCACTAATTTCTGCAAGATCTTGGTAGAATGTTGCAGTTGTACAGTTTTCTAACTGACCAAAATAACTCAAAATAAAACAACATAAAAATATCATTACACAGTTGTCATTGAAAATAACTGCTCTGGTGGAATGAAAGTAAATAAATGTGATCAGGTATGGGTGAAACCATTCTAAAGTGATTGTTTGATATTGTCTCTTCCAATCAATTCACTTCTACTGTCATGACTCATTTTTTATTTTTTAATAATTGTATCTGAACCAACTTTTCATTCTTTGTCCCATCATGCCAGGAGTCTCTCACACATGACACCGCTGGCCTCAACCCTGAAGCTCAGGTATGGACCAATCACACCTTTAATGTTCCTGATCCTGCTTTTCCAGACACTCAGCAGCCATGGTCGCAGTTTGGTGACGACCAGAATGGCCAGGAAGGTAAGCTGAACTAATTTTTAGTGATTGCAATGTGTGATTGCATTCTTTTATGATGTTCCAGGATGTAGGTTGTTATTCATTCTTTAAGCAGGACAGAAAACTGCTTCTCTAAATGCAGATCATGGTAAATCTATTTCAGTAGGGTTTCATTGTAAAATATCTTCATTTTCAGCTCTGTGGCCTTAAGTATAATTTATAACATACGGTATCCAAAGAAATTCAAAAGTAATTGAATGTATTTTAAATACTTTGGATTACTCCAACATTGTCTTTCTATTAATTACATGTAATAATTTGAATAAATGTCTACACTACACTGGTACCTAATGTGAATTGAAACCAATCACTCTATAACTATATGAACACGTGTAGTAAAAAAGTAAAGTAAATGTATGAAGGCACAAAAGCAATATGATGTTTTGTTTGGCAAAAAGGATGAAAACCCATTTTTTTCTTGACGTTTGATTTTCCACAGAATCAAGTAAGAGTGAAAACTAGTAAAAAAAAAAATATAAAGGAAAATAAAACTGTCAAGATACATACTTCTTCCCATCATAATTAGTTACGCTACTAAACTTAGATGCTGTGGGTTTAACATTTTAAGGATATGTGCCGGAGTTCCAGCTGGAGAACATGCACCTCACTGAGGCTGATCCCAGTACATTAGAGTACCCTACACCAACCCCTGAAGCTCCCTTAGTTAATGGAGACGCCAGTGAACCACCTGTCTCAGGTCTGTCTCAAAGTTCAACTTTTCTCTTACTTTATGAGTCTTTGGCTCTGATGATGCACAGTTTATAATGTATGATCTGTGACTTGTAGATAAGATCAGAGAGCAGCTGAAGACGACTCTGGAGTCCACTCTGACTAGGTAATGACTTAGAACACACACGTAATATGAGTTCACTGAAAGTACATTGAAAGTAGACAGGCAGTTGTTGTGATGTTTTTTCCTTGTGTTGTCATTAGATTTGTCCTTTTGTTATGGTGTTACTTATGTAAGTAGTTTCTTCATACATTTTTCTTCAAATAACCTTTTTTCTGTATCTGCTTTTCTGCTTCTTCACAGGGAACATCTTGGTAACGACCTGTACCTCACATCTCAGATGGACAATGACCAGTACCTCTCCATCTCAACTCTGGCTAGCCTCGACAAGATCAAGACTCTGTGCACAGACGTGGATATCATCACAGACATCTTGAAATGTAAGTAGTCATTTCCACAAGTGTGTCAGCTTGACATTTAGTCTCAGCTTTTTATTCTCGGTGTTGCATTAACCAAGAGTGAAATACTGTTTCCTGCAGCTCTCCCACTGGTCGAGGTGGCTCAGTGCGGACAGAAGGTCCGGCCCTGCCAGAGTCGATGTGTTGTTATCCTGCGTGAAATCCCCAAAACTACACCTGCTGAGGCAAGAATACCATCACACTTTTATTTTTTACAAGACAACAATCATTTAGTCAGCCTTTGTATTCATATTTAGTGAGAACATGTCAGCAAGTGTCCTGTAAAAATGACCTTATGTCTTATAACTCACCCCTTTCCCACTAAGAAAGCTCCAGAGTCATTTATGAGCCAATGTTTTAAAAAATGTTTATGGATATAGTAAAATTCGCACACAAAAAAAAAATCTAGATGGGCACTTTTTTCTTTTCTTTCTTTCTTTCTTTTTTTTTTTTACCTACATTTTGTTGAATAAGTACCATGAGTGTTGACCACCCAGTTGCATCGCAGTAGGCAAGTCATGGTGGCTTATCTTCAAACATGTCCAAGGGATTATGTTTTGATTTGTCTGGGAATTTTCAAGTTTCCATAAGTGTAAACCTTCATTCTGTGAACCACCAGCTGTGGTATTTCCAAACCAATAATTTATAGCTAAAGAGCTTAGTATTGTTATCAGGTGTCTCGTCTAACATCGCTGAACTTTGATTCTATGAATGCATATAGACCCACTGTGATGTAATATTGTGGTTCTCTAGCTGGTGAGAATGCCGATTGATTATAAGAGGGTCAGTAGGTTAAAATAATATTGGACCAGCACGAGCATCGGGTTCATGCTGATGGAAAAGGTTTTGACAGTGTACAATATCTTACAGGAAGTGGAGGCCCTTTTTAATGCTGAAAACCTGCCCAAGTTCCTGAGCTGTGAGTTTGTGAGCAACGATAACTGGTTTATCACATTCAAATCAGAAGATGATGCACAACAGGTATTAAACATCTGACCCGGTTCAATCCAATATCTATAATCCATTAAAGTTAGTTTTTATTGCTTGTGGCTTAAAAAGCTTCATTGGAATCTGCAGCAGTTCTTTTTTGTGTCCATTGTATACATTTTTCATTAGGTCTACCGCTACCTGCGAGAAGAGGTCAGGGTGTTTAAGGAGAAGCCTCTCATGGTGAGGATAAAGTCCAAAACCATGGCAGTCACTTCTTATGCTCCAAAGAATGGCTTCAGATCCACGCAGCTTGACAACTCTGGCGGTCAGTACTTCTACTTTCCCCCGCCCACCTATCAGCAGCCGTGCCACACCCACGTGTCCACGCAGCCGCTATATGACATCGGCCATGTGTGGGCTCCATCTGTGGCAGGATACCCAGGAAGTGCTGAGGTGAGGAGCTTATTATTCCCACAGTGTATGACAGAACAGACACCATAAGACTAATGTTTTCTGTTTCTTTAATTCTGGTAATGGCTCACTAAATGTGTGAACTGTAGCCCCATGGTTCCTTCTCACCCTCTGTCATCTAATAGCTTTTAAAATATGCTGTCGTTTCCAACATGTTGTTGTTTTTGCCAACAGCCTTCTGAGGTGATGAATGACTTCATGAATGAATTCAGTGCAGCCTCCAACTTCAAACCATTCAACCCGAACAGAAGGTATCTACTTATTTATTCTTCAAGGTTCTGTCAGGGTGTGGGTGGCATTTCACTTTATTTGATTGTGTTTTTGCTTATTGAATCGAATTCCAAAACAAACAAATATTGTAGGAATAATTTGCATACCTTTATGTACAATTAGGCGAACATGTAGCGGACAGAAATGGAAGCAGATGATTTTCTGGTGCAAATCCCTAAAGGGAGCAGCCAATAAGACTGATAGTAAATAAGAATATTAATTTTTCTCCCAAGAAATAATCATCAAAAATCATCACTAACCACTGATTTTTTAAATGAAAACTAAGCAAATTAAATTTGATTTGACTAAAATAAAATCAAAATACATAATAGATGTTTTTAAGTATCATGGGATCATGGGAGTTTATGTTTTCACCACAGTTAAGTGGTAGTAAATGAAGGATCATTAAAATGAATAAAATTACACATTTTACTGAATATTGTTGGAAACATTTGTAATACGTATAAAAAGAAAAAATATGACATAAGCTGAGTTGTTTTTTTTCTTTAGATATTTTCATTAAGTATGGCTTTGACAGGTCGTACCACATTGATTTAAGTCAGTGTTTTGTTGATTGCTGTTAAAAAATGAAAATAATGAATGTGGAGCCTATTAGTGCTTGTGCAAAAAAACACTCCAGTTCTGAACTTCTGTGTAATGTCATTAGAGTTGGTTTAAATGAGGTAAAGCTGCTGTAAAAAAAAAAAAAAAATCACATACCAACACCAGACATTACACAGTGTTCTTAGTGCACTTCACAAAGTCCAGCTCTAGTGTGACTGGATGTGAAATACATGTCTTAAATTGCATTTATAAAAAGCTTAAAAAGACCTTATTGAATCCACAGTCTTTGGAACCAGTATTTTGATACCAAACCCTACTAAAGTCTGAAGGAAATTAACTTATTTTGCATTTAGTAGCTGTAATGTTTTTGTCAACATAAATGCAATAGCTTTCAGTTAATTTCATTAATTCTGTTGATGTTTATTTGTTGCAGGCGAGGCTCGAGGTGGGCAAGCTCTAGAGACCGTAAGGTTCAGCAGAACGAGTCCTCTAATGAGACGGAGCAGGAAACAGAGCGCAACTACTCTGCTCTAAAGTCAAATCAAGGGCGGTCACAAGGTAACACTCGCCATCAGGGCAGAGGTGGAAGGGTGGAGTCCAACAACAAAGGGATGCCAGGCTCAACTGAATGGGGCAGGTAAGGATTCAGTACATCAGGAATGACTGCTGAGTTATAGTTCTGAAACTTTCATTCACTTGTATTTATATTCAGTCATTCTGTGTCTTTGTTTAATTTTCTTATGACAAGAACAATTGGTTTTAGTGGTGTGTTTTTAGTAATTTACTAGATAAAGTTTAGTTTTCATATAGTTCCAGTTTAATTTTTTTTTTGTATTATAAGGAGAACATTTCCTTATTGAAAATGAAGGAAGGATTAAAGAATGTATGACGTCAAAAACATCATTAATTAAAAGATTGATCTAGTCCTTTACTGTGTCTTCAACTGATGCCAGCACATGTATTTTCTTAGGCTTTTGAGTAGTTAAGTGTAAGTAGACTGAAATGCAAATGTAAAATTCCTGGAGTAGTTCTGTAGTCACATCTTTGACTTGCTGTGTGTCTGCTCTGAAGGAGAGGAAACTTCAGTCAGAGGAGGAGAGCAAACACAAAGTCATACGACAAATCTGCAGCAAACAGTCACGTAAGTAATGAGTAATGATGTCATACAGTCGTGACATGTTCTTCAATCGTCAATGACTTTATATGTATCCATCCAGGATCCACCCACACGTCAGCCATCACCACCTCTAGAGCTCGATTTGACGAGCTTCCCTCCTCTCCCTCAGGCAAGCACTGCCATAGCAACGGCACCTGCAGAAAACTGCAGTGTCAAGGTAACCAAGAATCACTCTCTGTGAAACTTGCACATCTGAAACTCAGCAGGGTGTCTGCCCTTCAAACACCGGCGCACCCTGCACAGCCCTGATGACTGAAGTGTTTTCTGCTCACACAGTGTCCAGTAAAAAGCGACAGTCCAGTGATGTCTCCAGATGCTCAGTCCACCTCCCAGCAGTAAGCTCTCTGAACATTTGCCTCAACCTGCTACAAGGAGTTCTGTTTTTGCATTATTTATCATGTTACTCTGTTTCTTCATTAGTTTCCTTGTGATACATTTGAATCTACTGTAGTGAATGTATATTTTTGTTTCCTCTTACACTAAAGGTGCTTCATATTGAAACATTAGGGATGCACCAGTCTGTTGCACATCAGTATCAAGGGTTTTCAATAAATTGTTTCACCATTTTCCCAGAATTGTCCAAAACAATCTAAATTATTTGATAATGAGTATAGACCATCGCAATTCTAAAATCTTTCTACATTATCAGGATTTCAAATCAAGTGGCCTTAAAGCAATAATCTGCATCAAGCAGCAACTGAATAATGATCAAACCTTTTAATTTTACATTTTCCTGTGTAAATTAATCCAATAAGATAATCAGACGAAGACATATTTGTAACCCTGCATAATGGTGCAAGCAAATAAATAAGTAATTTTATTTATTTCACCTCTTCTTATATTATATTTTGCTCTTTTACGTATTCATGATTCTACACTGGTATAGTAGAAGCCTGTTTTTGGAAATTGACATTCATAGCATCTGGGTATCCATGGTAACTCACTCTATGCTGCTTCATGTGACTGTCAAAGCTCTGTCAGTGTCGTTTTATGCTCTGCAGAGTTTCCAGTTATAACGTTATTTTTTACTGCACAGTAGCACATGGAGTGAGAATGGGAAACTGCTTTACATACAGTAAGATACTGAGTGGAAGCAGTGAGTCATCTCTGCCACCATAGCAATCAGGATGTCTTTGAGCTCACCGTGTTAAGATGCTCTATGTCCTGCTCGTCATATTTACCGTTCAGTGTCTCACTTTTTCTGTTATTTATCCTTATATTTGGTTAGTACACCTGTGACACCAGAGTGTGTTTTGTGATGGGGCTTCTGATGAACCCAGTGTGAGCACAGGTGGGGTGAAATGCTCTGTACAATAGAGGTACAAGCTGTCACTCCAGTGTTTTTGGTTTGTTGTACGACGCTGCTGTTTGGCTAAAGGCTATTTGATCTCAAGCAGGCCAGACCAGTAACATAATAGCACAAACCTTATAAATGATGACAGCTTCAAATTTGTGTTTTAGTTTTAATGCAAAAATAAAATTACATTATGAATCTGTTCATATACAAACTGTCTTTTTATAAATAGTGTGAATAACCTGATCAAGCTGCACAAAACATTTAGTAACAAGTATAATATTATTAAAATTGTACTTACTTTTCTTGAGAAATTTCAGGTTATTCAGGTTAATCCTATTTTTTATAGGGGTTTGTAAATGTAAACGAAAGTAATTTGTAAATCTGCAATACTGTAAATTGTTCATACCAGAGCTATTTTTTTATTTATTCATATATATATATATATATATATATATATATTCTTTTATTTATCTTGCATGCTGCGTGTCTTTTTTTGTATTTTATTATTAGCTGCAGGTACAAAACTACATTTTGCTGTGCATTGTGCTATGTATAACCAGCATGTGACAAATGAACCTATTGTATCTCATCTATCTTAGCACTAAAACAAAGAGAAAATGTTGTATTTATCATTATTTATGGGTTTTTGTGCTAATATTTTACTAGTCCAGCCTGTTTGAAATCAAATTGGGCTGTATGTGGCCCCTGAATTGAATGTTAGTATCTTCACTTTCCCTGTGGACCATATGTTTGACACCCTTGGTCTGTGCAATAACTTGGAAACCGTGATCAGCAAACAGAATAACAGAATATCCTACCAAGTGTACTGCGGAGGATTGTATTGATAGGTGATTTATCTGTGTCTGTAGGAATGAACAGGAGAATACTGAAACCCCCAGTGAGGCCAAACCAGCTGAGCTCACACAAGAACCAGTACCAGTAAGACTCGCTGTTGTTCCCCCTGTGTTTTTGCACAGTATTTGAAAGGACATATTTCAGTTTTGTGCAGGTCATGTGAGGTCAGATCAGGACAGGTGTGACAGGAAACTGACAGCTGTCTTTGACACTTTCAGGACTCCAAGAAGCCAAGCTACGCCGAGATCTGTCAGAAACCACAGACCAATGAGACCACGGCGCCCACTGACCACACCCTCTCAGACGTAGAGGACATCCCACTATATCCAGGTTCCACTATCTGATGCAGCTCTCTCCACCACCATGAAGAGATGGCACTCCCTACTTTTTATGCTGTGTCCTGGCTGCACTATAGTACTGCACATTCTCCAATATTCTGGTGATGTTGATACCATAGCAAATCAACTAAATAGAAACCGGAGCTCCTGATAAATACTGTCCACATTTTACTGAAGGGTCTTTTGGGTTAGGGGACGGTGGGGGTCTGACTGGTAACTGGTTCAGGAGAGGCCAAGTTGTAGTGGGACTGGATGCTGACTGCTCAGATTGTCATGGTAACCTATCCTTTCTTTTATCGTTGAAGCTGGAAATATGAGTGTTTAAATGTTGACGTGCAGCTTTAGGTTTGTTTTATTTTTGGTTTGTAGTTCAGTTTGAAAGTCCAGGTTCGTTGTGGATTTGTCTTGTTTTCATCGATGCCTCGGGCTCTTTTTGTGTGTGTTGGATGTTTTTGCTGTATTTGATGTTGTGATTTGGGTTTTTTTTTTGGTTTTTTTACCCATACATATACATTATTCATTCTTCAGTTTGCCAAGCTACTGTGGCAACACACGAAGCTTTCTCTTTAAATATTGTTTCTTTAACTTTTCAGATGTTAATATGTTAAGGCCAGCATTGAACTGAGGTCCAGTGTGTTTTTGATGTTTTTGATTATCTGATTCACTGATTCAGGATGTTCCTCTTGATAAAACACTGTACATCTGTGCATGATGTTTTTTTTTTGTTTTTTTTTTTAATTTAATTTTGAGACTTTATTTGTGTTACTTGTATTTATGTTGAATATAAGTGCTCTTTATGTTGGCGCTTCAGTGACTGTACACCTGTGAGTCCAGATGATGTATTTGAGAATCCCATTTACAACAACTCTGTTAGACTCTAGGTTCAAGCCTTTTTTGGGGGGGGGGGTTGACAGTTACTGAGTGTCTAAAAACAATGCACTGATCAATCGTTTGTTTAAAATACAAACTTTTAATTTTATAGCTGTTGTCTCGTAGGAATAAAGCAAACATGGTTATGGCATATGTTACTTTGTCTGTACAGATGTACATAAAATTTAACAAATATTAAAGAAGTGCCTTTGAAACTACAAATAGTTGTCTGTTTTTATTTCAGAGTTAAAGCATACAATGTTGACAGACCTTTGACTGTAGTTCCTATGTTTAGCCAGCAGGTGGCAGCTGAGGCTCACAGTTCCTCTTCATTCTGTGACCCGTCCACTTGTTTACAATGAGGATGATTTGATTCCCAGTTGGCCTAATGAATGGGATGAATAATACTAATGAAATACAGAGGATTAGGAGCACAATTGATGCTCATTTACGTGTCACTGCTACATTAGGCCTGTTCGTTCATACTGGACTTAATTAAAGGCTGCTTGACCTTTTGATATTAATCCCATTATTCAGTATAAGCACAATTTCCACATGCAGATGTCGAATAAAAAATGACTACATTAAAAGCCAATAAGCAGAGCAGAGGAGATGACAAGCGATCTGAAAAATACAACATGTCACCAAGCTTACATGGCCTAAATACACTCAAACTAATGGTTCCTTTATGTGTTTTTTTTTTTTTTGTTTTGTTTTGTTTTTTCTTTTACAGTTAATTAATCTTTTTCATATGACAATACTTTGGCAATTGGGCTGTGTCTTGTGTAAAATTATTTTATATGGCCATAGATATCAAGTGAACCTCTCACATAACAAGTCTAATAATATGTTTTATGTTTTTTTGTTTTGTTTGTTTTTTTAGCTTTGTTTTATTTTTGTTTGATTTCTACCTGTTGTTTCTCTGCACTTGCTCATTGTAAGTTACTGCTGTTTAAGCTGAAATTTCCTCATGGTGAGATGAAGTCATATCTTATCACATCACAAATATGCTCAGTATCCGCTTAAAGCAAAGAAGTGAGTACTGTTTGTGTAGCAGACGCATATTTAGGTGTACTAATTACCAGTAGCAGAATGTAAATATACAGGTTCTTTTTACTTAGATAAAAATATAAGCATTATCAATAAAAGTATTTCAGTGTGAATGTTTTACTATGATATATAATGTTTTTGATTAATTTTACTGTTATATTCATATATATTTTGTATTTCCCAGCTGTAAATGTTAAAGGTTGAGCTCACTTGAAGAACTACTTAAACTGTTGGTGGTTTCATCTACAGGAGTGGATCTGTTTCCATTAGATCATTAGATTTCTGTGGTGTTTCTGTCCTTTCACAGCCACATACTTCCAAAAAAGTCAACTTTTCTTGGGTTCAGAAAAGCAGGACTATTTTCATCTTTGTGATGATTCAGTTTCCAATGACTTCCAAGACATTTGTAGAGAGTTTATTTATTTTGAGAGGGGGAAAAAAAAGTCTTACTCAACCCAAAAAGGAACATTTAAGCCTGCAGTTTTGGACAGGAAGGGGATGAAAAAGTGTATCCAAAAGGGAATTAAACTGTCAGACCAATGGAGTGGAGTGAAATTACTACATTTCTCTGAGATATAGGGAAGGAGAGGTTTAAAGTTGCTAAATAGTGGAAATACTCCCAAGTAGAAGTGTGTCAAACTTCTTAAACGCTTAAACACATTCCATAAACTCAATAGTTATGTGCAACAGATACATTTAGAGTCTGTTAGATATACAGGGAGTCTTAATCAAGGTGGATCATTGTGAACCTGACCTGAAACATTGAAAGAAATGAGAACAATCTACACATTTCACTTCAAAAAATATTTTAAAAAATGCAAGTGATCTGTTTAGGATGCTCAACTGGCAGACAGATAGGTGAAAATCATTGTTATTCAGTAAATATTTTATAATCATCTTGGCCTTGTATTATATTATACATACATGATGAGCAACTTGTAACAGTAGGAGGCAACATTTAAAGTCAGTATTTTACGTCTTTTTGTATCTTTAACATATCCAAGACAAAAAAAAAAATAATAATAATAATAGCCACATAACATTTTTGGTGTGACTTCAAGTTATCAAACTGGCATTTAAAGAGTTAAAATCCTTAAAATGATTGAATGTTTGTTAGTTTTGACAAAAGCAGAAAAAAAATATTAATCTCAAAATTAAACTTAGAATTGTAAACTTTGTTGAAAGAGACTTTGTTACAAATCGTTGTGCCATAACAGTCTAAATTGTGACTGTGAGAAGTTCAGCAAACCAGCTCAGATTTTAGGGAAAAAAGATGAATTCAGATTGAAATTCCTCATTCCTGTTCAAAATGGTGAAACACTGAGAGCTCAATAAAAACAAAAGATTTTTCATTAAAGCCTTAGATGATGCTAGACGGTCTGTGAGACAAATAGGAAAAGGTGGGTTAAAACATTTACACTGCACATGTTTATTATTTCACTGTAGTTGAATGCATCTCCAGGAATCAAATAAAGTAAAAAGAAAATAATAAAAAAAGAACAATTATGTTCAATAAATAACAAAGCTAAGGAATGAATCAGTGTCAATCTGTAAATAACAAAAATATCATATAAATGAATAAAACTAAAAAGAAAATGGACAAAATATGATTTGTATGTTTCAGGTGTAATCTGTGCTGTAGGTGTGGTTGCTCACTGCGCCCGCTATCGGTGATGACGCGCACTGCCTCCTCCCCCTTTTTTTTCCTCCTCCGTAGAGTCACGTGACTCCAGCGGCAGGAGCTGCAAACGGCGCTGACTCTGGGGCTGCGCGAGCCTCATCATCATCATCATCATCATCACTACCACCACAACCACCGCAACGGGAGCGTAGACAGCCGACCGAGCAACCGGGCACTTCAACGATTCGAGGAGCCGGGCGCCATGGCGGGCCCCCGTTAAAACCAGACCCACATTTATACTCTTTGTTCTCCCTCGACGCCTAGTCTTTACGCGCCTCCGCCGAGGAGGGGCCGCCGGAGAAGCTCTCCCTTTCGGAGCGGAGGAGGAAGAGAAGGAGGAGGTAGGAGCAGCAGCGGCGGCGGCGGCGGTTGAACCGGGGAGGTGTTTTCTACGGTACGGGCTGAATGGCGGACCGAGAGGCGTCGCCGATACCGTTGGAGATCCGAGCCCGGCTGGCGGAGCTGGAGCTGGAACTGTCAGAAGGTAAGGAATTAATAAAATGGGGCGAAAATCGCAAGCCTCCTTCCCCCCCTCCTCTTCCTCCTCCTCCTCCTCCTGTTTTCCTTCGTTATTCCGTTATCTCATCGCCACCACCATCATCACCGTCAGCACCGGGAGTCGTCTACCTACTAACGGAATCTAAGCATTCATTCCTGCGGCCCCCTCCTCCTCTCCTCTCCCCTCCCGCTCCTACCATCCAGATGCTTGTCAGCCAGGGACCGGCCTGGCCAGCTCCGCGTAGCCGGCAGAGGATGGGGGCCGAGCGGGAACACACTGCGGGAACCGTCCGCTGCTCTTTGTCTCCCCCGCGGTGCCTTTAAAGGGAACCAAACCGAACCTTTGGGCGGTTTTGGGTCCAAAATCCAGCCTGTTGTTTGACCTTGAGATGCTGGAGCCTACCTGTGTGTGTTTGTGTACGTCCTAGTGTGTGTGTGTGTGTGTGTGTGTGTGTGTTGTGTTACTAATAGCATTGCGATGCAACGCTGCGTGACAGAGCATCACAGTGGGCCAGTTTGGCTTTTGATGCCCGTGATCTCAGCCTCCTGCTTCTGTGTTTTCTGGGCCTGCAGAGCAGCTGAGGATGAGGAGGATGCCTGGGAATATTTTTCACCCCCCCCCCCCTTTCCTCTGCTCCTCTCTCCCCATACACAGATACAACAAACACTCTCTTTTCCTCTCTGGGCCATTGAATCTCAATCACAGCAATCCACCCTGCTGTTGTTTCAACACAACCCATCTCAGATAGGAACAGGGCATTTCTGCCTTATATAATGGAGACTGCATATTTTATTCATACAGGGTTGGGAAGGCCTACATTGTGAAGGAGGAAGCCTAGATACATGTTGGATGTGAGCCACCTTATTGCCTGAAATGTCCATTTATTGTGCATATATATATTCTTTGTGCCAGTGTGTGTGAGATAAGTACAGATTTGTTTAACGGTGTTCTGTCACGCAAACACTAGGGAATAGATACTCTGCTTTGCTTTGCAGTAAAAATCTGATATTGGATGGTATAAGTGGTTTACTTTTGTCAGTCAAAAGCTGCAGTGAAACCTGTCTCACCTGCAGGAATGTGCAGATAAATCATATCAGAGCCGGGCTGTGCAATGTGATCGAACTCTACTGTAGTATCATTTCATATCCACGTGCATATCATAAAATGGGCGTATCTATCTACATATCAAACTATGTACTTAACAAATAAAACACAGTTACTCATATGAGATTATTTTTCTCCTTCTTTAGGTCTTAACAGTGATATTTTCCCTATAATCAATAATTTTGGTATAATTCATGTGATTATAAAATAAAATGTCCCATCAGTTTGTTTCTGCTTTTGAGCTTAAGCATCAAAATAATAAATCAGTATATATAATAAGTAAGCGAGGCTTTCCCTACATTTGTATCGTTATCTAAATATTGAAAACTCTTGCTCTCAAGAAATAGTTACTCATCTTAGATTATTTTTCTCTTTTTATATAGGACATGTTCACATTTTCAGGTGAACATGCTAGAAAACATGGGGTATGAGTGCATATTATATAATCTAACAAGTAAACTATTTTTAACCAAACTTGCAAACATGACAATTGGTCAAAAACATGAAAACAAAACATATCTAACAACAACAATATTGATATTTATTTGTCATACTCAATTTTGACTGTGATGATATTTAATTGTCTGTTATTCCCGCATAAACTGTTAGCTATTATTTGCATTTACAGCCAGAGAATGTATTGTTTTAGTTGAAGCTAGTTGAGAAAGTAATATTTTCAGCTATGAGAACGTACCCCAATAACCTGAAATGTGATTAATAAGAATGTTTTATTCACACATCATGCATCTACATGTACCCATGTGAAGATTTGGCCAATCACATGAAACTCCAGCGAGTCATTTTACCTCAGATAAATTGTTGGCAATTTGATGACAGCTGTGCGATTTCTGTTTGTGTGCTGTAATTCATACTGTCATCGCAATTTAGTAATGATATCACACATTTCTAAATGTAAATATGGAACACATTACAGTAGAGTTCAGCTCATAGTGAATCATGAACACTGATATAATACTAGTAGTCTGGAACAGGAAAAGGATGATTAATTGGCCAGTTTGAACTATTTTTGACTGAATAATTGGTGAAGTGACATCTAAATCAAAGTAATACATACTATGATGACATCACACTCAAAGAAATCAAACAGTAAATCTGGAAATTAACATTAAATCATAACAAATGTAGGGATTGCACATTAAATATTTAGGTTTGGAGTTGATGTTTTCCATGTAATCAATCATAATCAATAATTTTGGTTTAGTGGGTTTGTAAAGTGTCCCATTACTTTGTCTCTACTTTGAGTCGACTACTCTGAGTTTAAGCATCAAAATAATAAATCAAAATATAATAAGCAAACTGGCACTCCCTAGATCTGTACTGTCCTCTAAATGTTGACAACTGCTGCACTAAAGACTGATTAGCAACACATCAGAACATATGTATAATATGAAATAAAGCACATTTGGATTTTGTGAATTCATTTTTGCACCAGTGATGGTGCAGAATCTGGAAATTGAGGAAAATATGAATTCTTTGGCATTCAGAGAATCAGGAATCTGCATCTTCAATCCAAAAACATCAGTAGTGGTGTTTGAAATCCCCTAAAGCAGTTGAACATCGATACATCAAATCGTCCTGTCTCTTTCTGATCTGCTTCATCATTCATAAAAGGCTTTTTTTCCCCTACTGCAGCGACACACACACTCATGGAGACACACACTGAGGTAAAACTGTGGCAGCTGCAGGCCTATTGGAGCTCCTAATCCTGCCGAGAGTGTTTATCAGAGCAGAACCTGCTGCTGGCAGATGTTATTAATGATGGAAGCGGCAGGAGGAAGTGGAAAAGTCACGGCCAAACGTTGACAGTGTGAAATACTCCCAACGCGCAGGTGTGGGTGTTTTTAGAGAACTGACAGGTTATTGGTTGATCACAGTGGGGTGAAGCCTGACGGGCCTCTTTACAGAGTGGTAGACATGTTGCAGGGTGTGTGTCTGTTGCTACTGCTCCGTCAAACAGAAGGTGAGAATGTGCGTCTGTTGTTGGTTTATGTGTTTATCTGTTAGTGTGGGGCGTTTCTGCTGTGTGAGGCTTTAAATGCTTGAATATCTTTCAGTTTCTTACATTTAAAGACATTAGTTCAGGTTTTGTGAACATCTGACTTTTTTTTTAATAAATGAATAACTACACAAGTAATTAGAAATTTTATTTTTATTTTTTATTTTATTTACTTCATTTATTTTGTTCATGGTTGTGCATTTCATCAGCAAACATTCAATGAAGTGAACAAACATGTACACACCCATGCTCACAAAGGAGCAGAATGAAGAAAATCTTAGATTTCTTGTCCCCTTCTAAATAATAATAACCTTAATGGTTAGCTATACACAACTAGCTATAAAGTCAAACAAACCAAACTAAATACATCCAAAGATAATACAAAATGAATACAAAGCCAAGTGCAAAACTGCATGTCCAGGAAGTACAAAACATAGGTAAACATATACCTGACGAAATGATGTCAAGGCACTATACCAGACCAAAATAAGTAAATAATATATCACAAGATGCACTACAAATATGAAGCAAATGTAAAAAAAAATTATAACTGTTAATATAATGTCATTATTCTTTCTTCATACAGTTTTTTCAGTTGGAATATGTTCTTACAGTCCTTCAGCTCATTATACAGAGATCCAGAGTTTGACACCCACCACTGATATACACATCTGCTTCAAAGTTGTCCCGTCATCCTCTATTGCAGCACTAGTGTGGTCACTACAAAAGAGAAGTGTTATTATTCAAGCTTCTCAAGTCTTATGGTATTCACAAGGTTTGAGACATGGAAACCTTACAGAACACACAACATTTTACAAAGTATAACATTTTAATGTGACATAACATAAAACATATTCAGGAGACCACAGTTTTAATTTAATAAATTTAAGAAAGCATGACCTTCAGTTTTTTGTTTTTTTTTTGTTTTTTTTTTTAGTTTTCTTTGGGGCTTAGATGCTCTGGTTACAGAAAAGTGTTGGATTGAGGAGTTCACCTACAAGAATACCTTACTATTATATTAATTTTTTCACACGGTTTTACACTATTTCATCATTTTTCTTAGTTTTGTAGATGAGTTACAATTACAGGTGGGGGGTTGTGGGTCATCTACAATAGAATAAGATAGAATGCCTTTTATTGTCATTATACATATGTATAGTGAAATTAAGAGAGACAACTCTCTTATGGTGTATAGTGCAAAACAGTGTAAAAAAGTGTGTGTGTATATATTTAGCACTTTGACCCTGACTGGACACTAAGGATATGTGTTCCATATAAGTCCTTATTTGAGGTATTGTCACTGTAATGTGTTCAGTATCCGTATTGCACTTGGGTAAAATGTGCTGCTAAATCTGGAGGTGCAGGCTTGGATGGATCTGTAGCAAGATCTCTAGCAAGAAAAGTGTACATTAATCCATGAAATATATGTGTTTTTGGAGAACTCTTCACTTGTTGGTAGCCAGGGTAGGCTGTGACACCTCTGCAACCCTCACAAGGACTTAGTGGTTCAGAAGATGGATGGATGGATATCATTTTGGAATTACACTGCTGCTCATAAAGTTGGAATAAAATATTTTATCTCTTCTCATAAAATGATTGTATGAATGTGATTTATTCTTGATAGATATAAGGTATAACTGGGACTCAATATGTACTCATTACACCTGGTCAAACATAATTACTGATGTGTATAAATAGGAATAAAAAGAGGAATGTGTCTGAAAAATGGTTCCAACTTTATGGGCAACAGTGTATTATAACTATATACTGGATATGAAAAAAATCTGAGCGTTAAGTTAGGGAAAATCCTAAACCTCACCCAAAAAACTTTAAAATTAAACTTGCTAAGAGAATAGATCTGCGACAAGTTATTTCTGTTGTTTTCTACATTGATTTCATGTCATTTTGTTGGAAGTGGTGCTAAAAATAACTTGGGTGCTACACCTCAAGTCCAACATTTGACAAAAATATTTCATCATATAGTCTACAATATTTCAGAGAACAGGACCTTAGTTTTGTGAAATGTTGTGTTTTCTTAAAGTGATTTAATAGTTCAGTATGTAAGACTTGTGGTTTAGTATCTTCATAAAGGTAGAACAACCTGAAACTATATTTTATTCAAAAGTGAAAAAAAAAAGAAAATTATGAATAAAGATAGTTCTAAAGGTTGGATGATTTAATAATGTATCTTGTATTTTATTTCAATTTGAAGGCTTTATTGTGTTCAAAGTAACTCATAACTAAACCTGAAGTAAATATACTGGAGGAGACTCAATAAATCATCCCTTTCTTAAAAACTTTATGAAGATGTTGAAAGTTCAGCTGAAAAACAGTTATGATATATGACAATGATTAATCGATGATGAAAACGATTGTTTTCCTTCAGCTACCGACAGTGACTGTTGATTTAAAAGACTCGATTCTTGTACAATCAGTTCATTAGAGCCTTTCAATGTCTAAAATGACCCTCGGCTGGATAGAAACTCGACTTTCTTTTGCTAAACGCCTGCTGGCAGGGAAGTAAAACAAGTACTCAGAAGGATTAACAAAGTTTTCAATCCACAAACACCTCTGCTTTCAGACAACACTGTGTTTGAGGACACAGCCATTACTGTTATTGAAATGCAGAGTAATGAACCCCAGGCAACAATTTCCTGTCACTTTTGATGGGTAGCCCTGCAGGATAAAACTTTTATTCTTGGTCTTTGGGAAGACGAGCCGGCGCTCCACCTGTTTATTAGATAAAGTCAGCAATCAGCTGAGCTCTGCCAGATAAGCCTCTCTGCCTCTGCCTTGCTTAGTGTCGCCTAAATCACATCATCTCCGCCGTATTACTGTGACCTCTAGGCATTAAGGCGCTGCTCTCCGGCGTTTTGCAGCATTTAGTTGGCGTTCAAATGTGCAGTGACTTACAGTGAGGGAGCAGTGTGCAGATGGCGTGAATCTGCAGATGGATGTAAACAGGACGTTCGGTTTGGCTCCAGTTTGACAAAGAGCCACAGAAGGCCTTCAAGGGTTAGCACAGATTTTTTTCAAGTGTGGTTGTATGAGGTGCTTATCTGCAGTCTGTCAGTGTATTACCTACAGTAGATGAGTAAGAGAAACAGTCTGTGGACACAGGCATCAGTGAAGCATGCTTTAGCCAAGAATTGTTCAAGTGTAATACCACTAGTGACCACTAGAGGTTGGCTTCAAATAGGCCTGTGCTGTGTTCCGATATCCATACTTCCATGAGTACACTTCTACAAAGTACACTGTCTGCACTTACTGAGTGCACAGATTTCAGCAGGTAAGTGTTGTTCCAAACCGTACACTCCGTGGTGCACTAAACGGAAATTATGATCGCGACTCCTGCCCAGGTCGTTGTGCTGCCAAAAATCATCCCCGACTTCGCTAATATTTAACCCTTCACACACCTCTACCTTGAAAATGAGTTTGCACATGAACGCTATATGGAAAATGCGATGCCGTCATCGATTTTTATTTTATATTTCGAGCCAAGTTGGCTCCGCCTGTTCCGCTACGTAATGAAGATGGCGGTCCTTAAGTGTGAAAAGTGTACATTGTTGCACACATCACGATTTGACTATTTTGAGTGCACCATCCAGGTTCTTTAGGTACACTTATTTTTGCTGTGATCGTAATGTGAACACCCTTCGTACTCAAACACGATAAGTACGGAAAGTATAGATATTGGAACACAGGGCAGGTACCCACAGATGTACTTTGAACCTAAAGGCAGTTACTTCTATCCAGGAGTCATTCTCATCTCTGGACTTTCTAATAAGCATCCTGATTGTACTTTTGTAAATCATATATCAGTTAATGAAATGTTTACCCATCACCCTTTGTTGTCTTCAGTTCTACTCCAGAACGGCAGATCAAAAACCAGTGGGATTGTGTTGGCTCCGTCTGTTTCTCCTGTACAGTTTATGATTTTTAGTCACTTAAAAATACTCTAAGTGTACATTACATGTGGGATATTTTCACTAGTCAATGGAGAACTGATGTGGTGCAACAAGATAAATAATGCTCCTGATATTATTTGACTTTTTGTTTTTATAATAATAACAGCAAAAAGAAAATAAAGGAACGTTCAATAACATCAGTGTCGGTGAGTTGGCTTTTTGCCATTTTCCTGCTCCAGATTATTATTAAAAAATCCACTATGGGTCACTATAGCAGGAATATATTATGGTATTTACATCAGTGATATATTACCAATATGTTGGTGCCAAATAAAGCTTGAAATATGGCAAATCTATTTATTTATTTTTTTTAATTGTTGTTTTTTTTAGTGTTGCAGATATCTCAGTTTAAAGTAGTTCTGTCCTTCTAGCAGTAATCGTGTTTTTTTTATGAACTCTATATTTGTATATATGTAACAAACAGCAACAATAACAAAAGCAACAACACAGGAAAAGGTGTCATTGTGTGTTATTTGTTAAAACATAGTGAAAATACTACTGATAGGCAGTAATTTGAGGAACATGTTCACAATGAATAAATTACAACAGCAATAAACAGGTCACATCTTCAGTTAGTGTTGAGCAAAATAATGATGTTGAGGCTTGATTTTTATGATTATGATTAATAAACAGTTAAAAATAGAAAAACTCAGCTGAATTAGCTGGGTATTTTTCAGTTGTAGTGTAGAATATTTCTCTTTTTAGTAAAGCATTGACATAATGTTGACCAGTGACAGTCACTACTGTTATTGTAGCAGTGATGACACATGGACATGAAACCTAACAATATATTGAAAATGCCAGTTTGCCACTTCTATGAAATGGACATCATGGTTGAATGTAGTGAATAGATGTTTGTTGGCTGTTGACAATACTCACCTTTCTACAGCTCTCTCCTCTTTGTCCAAATGACAAGACTTAATGAAAAAAAAAGATGAACAGAGCAGAGCAGTAGTCGTGTCCAGATGGTGTTTGACAGAAGTGTGATCATACAAGATCACAACACCATGAGGTAGATTTTCTATAACACTGGCAAGGAGTAGATACAAGTAGAGCCTCATATTTTCTTGGACTACTTGAATTACAACATTTTTGTCATGTAAGACTAAAAAAACTGTCAAGCACTTATTTTTTATAATAATACTATCATTGTCTTTGGTTACTCTGTGATTTCCAAGTGTGCTTGTTTATTTATTATATTTATATGACTTGTGTTTTAATATTTGTTTTGATCACCAATATCACACAATATGTTTGAAGTGAAGTCTATCAATATGTATAATATGGCTATGAAATGAGTTTATTTTGTATATATGTTTTTGGTGTTTTGTACAGGATTGATTAGAATTTATTTTGACGTTTAAGGTTTGTTAAGGTACTTTGAGGAACTGACATATATATATAAATATATATACATATATATAATAGACTAGACCTTCCTTTTTTTTTTTTTTTTTTTT
>JAPSES010000115.1:781308-797476 GCA_029822895.1 Maxillicosta whitleyi
TTTGTTTACATCTAGGAGCAAATTTAGTCTGATGTCCAATGTTCCTCCAGTTCTGTTAAACCATTTTGAGATGTTTTATCCTGTTCTTTAACTCATATATCTCAACAATTCAACCTGATACACATAACTTTAATTTATGCAGGCAATTCTCTATACCTTTGTTATTGTCAACACATCTTAATGAATGACTACTAACAGCATTTTCTGTGTATCTGTAACCAGATTAATGGTTTATCGGTTAATTCATCTGCACTGTCAGAAAACGACAAAAACAAGTCACAGAGCTTCATTGTTGCACTGAGGGACTTGTATCTTATTTAGGAAACACTAGTTTGTAATGAAATGTCTCCAAAGTCCAGACTGTGGGACTCATCTCTAATCTACAAGTGCTACTCATTTTAGACTGTGGAGTGCTTTTTTCTTCTTCTTTTTTTTTTTTAAATCTAATTATTATTTACCTAACTTGTGTTTCCTAAAGAAGAAACACATCACCTTGTGCAACAACAAGACTCAGTGATGTGTTTTTAATTGTTTTTAGACAAGAGAGGAGCTCTACAGCACAGATAGATGAGATTCATTTTACTCATACATGGGAAGTAGTGTTTGTAGGATTTGTTAAGAATGATCCTATTCACAGTTACATCAGGGTTTGTACAGGTTCTTATAAAGTCTAATATACATTAATCTAAATGTGATGCCTTAGGGTTTATTAAGTTGCATTGACTTCAATCTCTTCTAAATGTGTTGTTGGGAATAGCCTGTGTTAATAATGTTGTTATAAGACTACAAAACGTAACCACCGTGGAGCCCATGAGAACTAATGTAACCTCTGCAGCTGCTTAGAATCTAGCTCCTGTGAACTCATGTGGCATGTCTGTGTTTTCTTTCTGTAGATTATAGGGCATATTAATCCTCATCCACTCTTAAACCTTAACACTTAAAACAGCTCATAATAAGAGAATGAAAACAACAATTCTCATTTTCAGAAACATAATTACAATAGAAACATAATTATTATCACTGTTGTCCAATCAGTTGATGCAAAAGTTAAATGAGATGTGTCCCAACAACATCACATTTAATGTTGGGTTGAAAGTAATGAATGTAGCTGCCACACTTCAGAAAAGAAAACATCAAATCAGGATGTTTGGGACTTCATATTCTACTTTGTTTGCCAGTATGACCATGAAATAGATCTTAAATGTCCTTCAGAATGGTCATAAAAAGCATTAAATTAAGCCACAGCTGAATCTTTATGAATGTATTTGTTGTACATTTTGTAAAGTGTGTTTTTTTAACATATAATGGTGGTCACTAACTCTCACTAGGCCTGTCCCCCCTGTGCTCAGACTCGTCGTCGGGCTCGGAGGAGGAGGCGGGGCCTGGTGACGACATGTCGGGCATGGAGCACTGGATGAGCCGCCCTTCACAGTTAGGCCCCGCCCACCTGGGCTCCACCTCCTCCTCGTCCTCGTCCACGCAGAGTGGAGGCAGCGGGAACGCCGGGCGGCTGGCTGACTCGTTGGCACACACACACCTGTCACACCTGGCGCACACACACCTGGCGCACACACACCTGGGCCAGTCGCACCACCAGCAGAGCCTCCTGTCCCAGTCGCACCATGGTAAGACCTTGTGTTCTCCAGTTTGGGTTTTCTCTGGCACTTTACTCCCCCCCTTATTCTTTACTGGTTACTACTTTGTTAGTAAACATTAAGTTGTTGCTGGATGTAAAGTTCATGATATATTTCAGAGTTTCTCCATCATTATAACACTTAAACACAATGTCTATTGAATCATGCATCATACTCTTCATTACCAGTGTTTGTGATTACATTTCTTTACTGCGCAAAAATGTGAAGGGTTGCACATTTCACTTTTTTCATTCTGATGTCTGAGAGTAGGATGAAAATCCTAGCATGGTGCATTTTTATCAAATCAGAAAAATGTGAAAATGCTCAGTTTTTAGTTAAATAACATTAAGCTCAAGCCTTATGACTGTGCCTGTAACCACAGCATCAAAACCCTCCATTCATCAAGTGAAACCTTGTTATTTGTAAAAACAGAATCCTTTTTTTTTTTTTTTTTTTACTTTTTTACCTGTACTTTCTGTGATATTTACCATAACTTTCCTATTTGTATACATTTCATAAAGCTTCTTTACTTTAATACATTTGTGTAAGTTCTATTAACCTTTATGGATTGTTGCTCATTTGTTTCTGCAAAAAATCACTTTATTGAAAGGTTGATCAACTGAAAAAGCAATGCTCAATTATTTTGACTTATTATTATTATTATTATAACTATTAGCCTGGTTTCTGCTTCTCACATATGAAGAGTTGATGTTTTTCTCTGTTTTATATAAACTGATATCATCCCCACATTGGTTGTATGATTTACTGTTTTCTGGCTTTTTTAGAAGTTTACTAAATTAATCATGGATGGCAATAATCAATCAATCAATCAATCAATAACAGGTTATTTATTTTGAGATCACCTGAATTTCAAAACTTTTGTCATCTTATGTCTTGGATTTTCGTGAAAACATTCATGTCAGCACTGCTTTGAAAAGTAATAGTACTCCTAATGCTTTTCTAGTTGCCTATTATTGATACCTTTGAGCAAAATTGCATCATTAGTATGTGTACTCCAAACAAACAAAAATTTTATAATGGAAATAATAATTGGTTTGATTTAATTCGCTACTCTTGTTATATACAGTTCTATCATGTGCAAAAAGCTATGAAAATGATCACATTATGACTGGTTGAGTCCAAACCAAGAAATATAAATATAATATATATTACAAAGAAAAATTGATGTTACATGGGATGTTGACAGCGTTGTGTTGCTTGTGCATGTATAAATACATTCTGAGTGTGTTTCTTCAGGTATTGGACACCTTTCACTGAAGAGGAAGGGTGCTCTGAGTGTTGCAGAAAATGGAGGATCTCTGCGACGATCCTGTGAGTTTGGATCCGACATGCTGTGGCCACCTCCGCTGGAGTCAGATGGTAGGTAACAAGCAGGGAAAAACAACATGTTTCAAAGAATATCTTCAATTTCAGTCACAGTTGAATTTGTTCCTGATGCAACTGAACGAGTGTCGCTTTATGATGTACTCCATGGGTAAATAGGATTCACAAGATCAGTTTTGATCTAACAGAGAACCTGCTGTTCTTGATTTTCTTTTTTTATTTAAGGGCATGAAAAATATTCAGAAACACAAGGTTTTTCTATTGTTAGGAGCATTATTTTTGTGTGCGTTAAAGAAAAATCAGCTGAAAACAATCAGATTTTGTTATTAAATTGCCCCGCTAAAAGTACCCAGCTACTAGAAAAGAGTTTATATTATTCAAGACAACTAAGATAACTTTTCTTCTCTTCCTGGAGGCAAAACAAATGATCTTGACTTAATCTAGCATACTAATTCCAAGTCTGAAATCAGAATTCCTCCATTGTATTATATACTATAGATTCACAATTTGAGGATTACTCACAAGATAAGATGTACTTTACTGATCCCCCAAAGGGAAATTCAATTCATGATAAACTGGTTAAATTTACCTATAGATATGAACATCAAACCCAGTGACGAATAAGATTAAAAATAAAGTAGAACTCACTAGAATAAACGCTCTAACTTTTTCAAAAATGCTTCAGATGCTGTCTTCTGTATTTATGGGGTGATTTATGTGAAATCATGGTCAGCTTCTAGGCTTTAACCCAATAATTTGGTTGAACTGTCTGACTTTCTGCAACTCATCCATTCATATCCTGAACTTGTTAATCATAATCTGAGTCTCCATGATCACTCGGAAAAAACTTTGCACCACTTGCACAAACAAATCCCAAGCTCTTAATTGTAGAGTTGAACACTGACAGGAAAACTAGGTCACCAAAAATTTCTTTTAGATAGGAAAATCATCTGAATTTAGATCACTTGGAATCTATAGAACTAAAACTCTAGTGTGATATGCTGCTATTATGTATATATGACTTGTGCGTAATGGAAAAATACTCACAGTGTGCTTAATTTAATCATGATTTTTCCTCCAGTAGCAGATGAAACGTTTTTTGTTTTTAGTTGCCTTGTGTAATGTATTTTTTTCTTATTATATCTTGTATTTCATTTCAAATAAAACAAGATTCTTTTGTTCCCATAGTGAAGTCATGGTGGACAAGTGTTATCTGATTTACAGGTTAAAACCCATTGTGGTAAACAGGTCTATATAGTTAATCTTATGGAACTCCTACAAAAATGCATATGGGGTAAAAACCAAACCAAAAATATTTTTAATACATTTTTTAAATCTTTATTTTCCTTCAAATGAAACATAAGTAGAAAGACATATAGTATTAATAAAGCCAAAGCCAAGGTATCGGTAAGGGTATCCAGTCTGTTGTTTGTTATACCATGAGGCAAACAGACAAAGTGTGTTTAAATGGATTGTACTTGTGGTTCGTCTTGCTGCCTCTTCACATTCTAAACAACAGTAACAAATAATTGTATCCGTTACCACACAGGTTAAATGCAGGATGATGCCCATTTTCTTCCTAATTGCCCGGTGATGCTGCTGTAAAAACAGGCTCTTAAAAACTCTGAATGTGATCAGTGAGTCACCGCTGTCCACCCCTCCCTCTGTTCCTTCTCCATCTGTGTGCCTTTCAGAGAATCACTCAGCTCCCCCGGATGTGACGGGCTACTCGTCGGACTCATCCCACTCCCACACTGAGCGTCACCACATGGCCAACATGGGAACCATCGCCAGGAACACACAGAAGTATGGCAATGCAGAGCGCATGGAGACGGGTGATGGTAAGAGTCCCTTTGATGGAAATAGCATCTTTAATCAGGAGGTGTTTAAACTGGACCACCGCCTGGGAGGACTGAACTGTACTTGTTGATGTCAGCCCCCCCAGGTGAACAGATTGGTCTTTTTTTACTTCTTAAAGGAAGCTCAGTGAGCATCTCTGTTTGTTTCCAGCAGCCTTAACAATCACACAATCAGACCACAGCAAGTCCTAGTCTGACCATTGTGTGGGCTGCTTCACACTCTCCCCATGAGAAGAGAAAACCGAGCCTCCAAACACTCCTCCAGGAAATACATTGACCCGCATTTGTTGTTTTTTGGACAGTGTAAAAGGCATTTACAGATTTGAACCACATGTCAGATTCTGGTCTCTGTGGTCCATTGAAGGCTCTGCCTGGTGGAAATCTCCCTCCACAAAAGAAGTAGGTCTGCCCATTGGGAGTTGAGGATTTTACTTTTTCATAGCAAGTTTTGAATTGTCCACACAGAAAACCCATAGAATTGAGTGGTATTAGTGACCTTGTTCAAAATATTGTAAATGTGTTATAACTAACTAGTACGGATTCTGACTGATTATATATGAAAATGTAAGATAAATACAAATGTTAACTTGCATAATTATTCCTTTAGGGAAATTCACATCCTAGTACACACATAGTACCTACCTAGAATCTATGTATACTACACTGGGAAAATTTCTCATCACGTCATTCAAACTATTTGCATGATATCCTGTATCACACAATCCTCTTCTCCTTATAATATAAAGCTCAAATTGGTTCACTTCACTGTATGGAAATTCAGCCGCTGCATTTAGTGTATCTTGTAACACCAGGAGCATTGGGCTGCCTTTCAATGCACCCAGGGACCAAATTCAGGCCTGAATCAGAGGGGCACTAACAGCAGAATTAACTTAGCATATATGCTTTTGAAACCAACATGGGGAGAATATATAGACTCCATACAGAAGGACCCAGGTCCAACCAGGGGTCGAACGTAAGCCTTTTTAGTGTGAGTTGGCCGTGTCATCCACTGAGCCACCATGCTGCCCCATAAATACAGCTGTGTGGACGATACAGAATGTACAGCTCAGGAAACTTATACATCGACAGTTATGAGCTGTGAGGAAGATGACTTTTTGTAAATGTATGCACATAAAACCACTTATCTGCAAATTTTCCTACATATGATTATTTGTGGCAGTCCTGCAGTGTATCAACCAGCAATTGATATGAACAATCTCATTAAACAATTTCACGCAAATTTTGAAAAAATGTCTGTACATCTGCCAACAGCCACCAGGTAACTGGTCATATGAATCTGTAGTATGATGTTCTGCACTGTATACTGCCATAAGAAGTAGCAGGGTACAGTATACATGCATATGTGATACTAAATGCAGGTGTCAATTATGGCTGTGTCTCATGTAAAAGCATCGGTTTCAGCTCATGGAACAGCACATGCTGGTTCACTGGGATGGCAGCTAAAGGCATTTTCACACCTGAAAGTTCAAGCCAGGGTTCAAGTTTTTGGTACATTGCATAAATTTGATCCACCTAGTTTTGGTTTCACATTGCAGTTTTGCTCGTGGGCTAATACACCCTGCTGTCATCACCTATAGGTGCTGCGTCTGTCTTTAATTTTTGTTATAGAATGCCTTGTGTCGACATCAGCATGTTGGAAATGTACTTAGTTTTTAACCTCTTTCCAGTATTATCAGCTTTTTTCTTCTTTCTTCTTCTGCTTTTGGCTTCAATAGCATTGTCTACTGTTTTGTAATTAGTCCAAAACTTTGGACTATGCAAAAAAACTGATTTATTAAAATTTTTTACATATTTACTTTATTTACTGACCATGTCTTATTGTTATGTGGACTGAGACCACCTTTTTGGTCTGTATCTTGGTCCAGTGTAAGTTTTGCACCTGCAGATTTGACCCAACTCAAAGTAAAAAGTAGAAAGTTTAGACCAAACAAGGAGGTTGTGAAAGTTTCCTAAATGGAGCACAGTCACTGTTAAATCATCACTAACACCTGTGCTTTGCTGCTTTTACAAAGCAAAATGTCTGCATTGAGGAAAAATCTGTTCAGAAATAATATACCTGTGTGCTTCTTTTTTTCTTCAGGCGTACCGGTCAGCAGCCGTGTGTCGGCTAAGATTCAGCAGCTTGTGAACACGCTGAAACAGCCTCGCAGACCTCCACTACGGGAGTTCTTTGTTGATGACTTTGACGAACTTCTAGAAGGTTAGAAATTTACTGTCAGTGTTTGACAGCTGAATGCATTGTGGGTATCCTTACCAAGCAGAAATAGATGTTTATCCACAATGGTACAGGAAAGTACATACAGCTGTGATGCACCTGTCTTTTTACTTCATATCTACATCTGTTGGAAAAATGAATGAAATCTAACTCACTCTGATACCCATGGTCTTACATAAAAATGACTTTGTACCTCCTTGTATTATTTGCACAATTTATGATGTTTTTATGAGAAAAACTTTACACATCAGTCATAAATTTAGATAAAAACACATCTCAAAAAGTGTTTAATCCTCCTTGAGATGATGAGTAATTCCAGGTTAATAACACACAGGTACTTGTTAACACCTAAACCACACTCGCGTATCTGTGGTCAAATACCAAATAATAATAATTTCTCTACTTGAGTCTATGAAAGTCTCTTTTATGAACTATGAATTTGTTTAAAAACTCTCCTGGAGGTTTTGTACCTTGTTACTGCATCACATTATAGAGTTTTTTGTCATGGACAATAAGGTCGATTTTAGGGTTGATGTGGTGGTTAAGCTCATCCACTATAAAGTCAGAAATTAAATCATTGCTGACCTGCAACAAACAGACAGTGACAGTAAAGCTTTGGGAGCTGTTAACATGATCTGTCTCCTCATCTCCAGTCCAGCAGCCAGACCCCAACCAGCCACGGCCGGAGGGGGCCGAGATGCTGCTGGTGCGAGGTGAGGCGCTGGGGGTGGTCACAAACTGGCCCCCTTCCCTGGAGGCAGCGCTCCAACGCTGGGGAACCATCTCCCCTAAAGCCCCTTGCCTCACCAGTCTGGACACAGCAGGGAAGCCCCTCTACGTCCTCACATACGGTAGAGCGTTCCAGTTTTCTCTTAGCATCAGGTTTATTTGGATTTTATAGTGTATTTCATGTTTGGAATGTAGCATTTATTCAAGTTGCAGCTGGTATTGTTATATGGTCGTTTTGTTATCTATATGTTTTACATCATAGCCATTTGTATAGTATATTATTGTGTATTTGTCTCATCATGGAAGGGTTAGATTTTCTATAACTGTTGTGTGTCACCATAACCTGCTTATTACCTGGCCCTCGTCCTGGTATTACAAATGAGAACTAACATAGCTATTTCTGGTATAATATATTTATTTTCCATTGTCCAAGCTAAATACACAATTAAAATAATTTATCTTGAGGAAAATAAACCATTTTTATAAATATACTAATACTTAATGATTGTGTCCTGAAAAATCAAGAAAACAATAAATAGATTTTTGAAAGCATTGAATTTAAATGACACAAAAATGTAATAACAGCTTTTTAAAGTCACACAAATACTAGGAACTTTTAAATTTTAATATATTAATATTTAATATTCTGTTTTTAATTATTTTCTGTCACGCATACAATGTTAAGATCAGTTGGAAAACATTGTCTGTTTCTTATATTTTTATACCAAGTGTTTGACTTGTCAACAGCATAACGCCTTAAAGTAATCCTTGGTGACAGTCCAGATTGTTTTCTCTTATTGTCCTTAAAATAAAATAAACTCATATCCTGTGATCTCCTCTGTTTCTCTCACACCTTCCTCTCTGCAGGAAAGCTGTGGTCTCGCAGCATCAAACTGGCCTACAACATCCTCCACAAACTGGGCAGCAAACAGGAGCCCATGGTGCGACCGGGTGATCGGGTGAGTCACAGGGTTTAGAGACATGAACATTATGTACGAGTAAAAAAGAAGAGAATTGTGGTCCTTTTAATTTCATAACAGTTTGTGAGATTTTAAAATCCTGTATCACTACTGTAGTTGTTCAACTTTTTCTCCTGATTTCCTGTAACTTTGTCAAAACTGAGCAGAGGAAACAGTAATCTGGATTTTATAATTTCACATTATTGACACATTTTAAGTGATTAGATATATTTATGTATTGGGCTATGTATACCTGCATTCACAGACTATATATCAGTCTGTAGATTAACATAAGATTAACAACTGAAAACTACATATTTGTTTTACATAATCACTGTACAGACGGACTACAGAGATTATACTGTAAAGGTGACAGCGCAGATTTAACTGTAGCAAAGGATAAATACTAGACTTTTGGTCCCTTTTGAACATAAAATGTGTGCAAAACATGCACTATCACACACTATTATTACAATATATTGATTAGGGCAGGGCAATCTGGCCAAAAGGTCATATGTTGATCTTTTGAAGAAGGTTATTGACTCATGATCTGAATCACAATTTTCCCTCCTATTCTAAAATGTAGGTGCCTTACTAACCAAACTACACCTTTTCCTGCAGTTTTATGAGGCTTAGACAGTGTTAAGTCATATTTGAGTATAAACTGTACTTGTTCTATCATTTTGGATTATTATATTAACAATATCTATATGATGTAAACAAGCACCCATATTTTTGTGTACATACAACTGCAGTGTTTTCATTATTTACCTAAATTGTAGGCTAATTTGTCCAACAGGATCTGTATATGAATGGGAAAAAAAAGGTTTTCACCCTACTCCTTTTCACCTTACTCTAAAGCATGTGTTTAAATCTGAGGCAGAACCCATAGCTCACAGTCTAATGGCAAAATTTTATTATTTACCATATTATTTATTATTATTTTTTATGCAGCAGCAGAACAATATATTACACAAACTCTGTAGATGAATCTGGACTGAAACCAATGGCTATAAACAGACAGAAATGAACTCACTAATGATTTTTTTGTCCAGCGCTCTCTGGAAATACCGTAATAACACTGATAAATTGGCCAGTGAAAATGAATGGTAGCTGAGATGGAACGTTATATTTTTTTAATGACATAATTTGTACGATCCCTCTGAAAAGTAGATCATATGGCAAAGTAAGATCGATCATGTAACTCGGCATTAACTCACATGGTAATGTACTCCAATGTCATTAAGTACCAAGTTAACCACTGCATTTAAACCATTATTAAACTCGAGGATCCAGGTCGATTCTCTAAGTACAATGGTTACAATATAGTAGGGCAGCTACACAGGGTATACACAGGACTTTAAAAATTAGCCAAATGAAAAAGTTTTTATGATACATTTTTTTGATCTATTTATGTCCTAAAAGAGTATTTTTTCATAGCTCACAATCTAAATCTAAAAAAAAAAAAGGCTAATTTTGTAGGTTTTATTTTATAGGTGACCTGTGCTTTTTGGGGTTGTGTAAGTTTTCCTGCCACAAAGCAGTTTATAGTGATAGCAGAGTTTACATTTACTTTGAGATTTTGTATTTTTAAATATATATCCATATCCATAGCAAGGTTCAACAAATCATGATTTTACCCTTATGCAGGTATGTGTTTGCAGCCATGCATCAGTACACACTTCTGAATGTGTCAAGAATAACACCAGAAACATACCGGTGTTAACAAATAGGGAGTGTCATTCTGTTTGAGTGAGTTGGGCCTATAAAAGCAGACCATGAAATATTCATTTGTTGACAACTATAACATGCATCTTTTTATGGAAAACTGTGAACCAGCCATTTGCCACTGGCTGAGGATTTAACAGTGCGGAAGATGTATTTATATATAAGGTATTTACAGTGGTGGAAAAACGTTTTTGGATACCCCGTACATTTGTGATATATTTGAATAAAGAATCACCCTTAAGTCATTGAACTCTGCCAAGTATTGTGCCCTTCTCCAAACCCATATGTTCCCTTCTGCACATGCTCTGAAGCAGTGAGGTCCAAACTGGATGTTTCAGTAACATGAGATGTTGAAACTGTCAATTTATTTTCGTTTTATTTTTAATTTTTTTAACAATAAAAAAAACCAAACACGTTTGTATTTGATTACATCTGTTAGATGCGGTCACACCTTTTGAAACACAAAAATGATTGTTTCCTCAAATATTTCATAATATTTAAGATGTAAAATGTTAAGGGTGTCCAAAGCCTTGAACTCTGGCTTTCTTTGCCTTTCTATTATTGTTAAGTGTATTTGAACAGGATTAAGTGAAGATTCAGCTGTTTTTAGTTCATGTTTATTTCATCCAAAATTCTTTGTACATGGTATATGTCTAATAAACATCTTCTGACCTCCCTCAGGTGGCACTGGTGTTTCCCAACAATGACCCTGTGGCGTTCATGGTGGCCTTCTACGGCTGTCTGTTGGCTGAGGTGGTCCCTGTTCCCATAGAGGTCCCCCTTAGCCGGAAGGTACAGTACCCACCCTCACTGCTGCTTATCTTTAGCCATCGTTGTGTCTCTTCTATCCATCCCATCCCTTACCTCACTTCACACAGGATTAGCTTCTCTCTGGGAGGTCAGGTAATTTAATTTTTTTTTACAGTGCTGCAGTGTGACGTTAATCCCATCTGGTTTGAACTCATCGTACCCAGGCGCACATTTTAGCTCCAAACACCTGCTGTGTTTTTATTTTGCTTGTGTTTGTGTGGATATCTGAGTGACACTGCCTATTGTTGAAACATTGTTTTTACACCTTCAGGCAGACGCTAATACTGCTGAAAACAGACACACAACAACCAAAGATGCCTCTTCTTTTCCTTTAATAACAAATATAGCAAAACCCAAAATGATTCCTACCAGAGTAAATTTAGATTCATATTTTTGATGATTTTTTTTTTTTTTTTTTTACTGATGGGAGTAATATAAGCAAAATGATAACACAGAGATAGTAATAATACATTTGAAATAAAAATAATTTTTTTTTTGTTTTTTAATGTATTTTTGGTTGGAAAATACCATGTTGTCCTTCACAGATGTAACCTTTTCCTGTTCCTAGTTTAATTCTGTTACCAGTTCTGCTCTGAATATGAAAAAGATCCTCAGAGAAATAAAGCTGAAAATTGTACAAAGAACTCCGCAACCTGGAGCTTTAGGAAAAATACTAGTGTTTGTATCAGATGTTGACATCAAAGCAGTCACATTAATGTCCTGGTTTGTCAGGAACAGTTTCATTAAAAGCAAAGTATTTTATCTGCATGCTCCATGGGAATACTCAGTCCTTCCATGTGGAAATACTGAGAGCCTCAGTGAGAAGAACAAACCAAGAGTCCAACAAGACCCCCCTATAGGGAACAGAAGAGGACAGGCCTCACTGACAACAAAATAACCTCAATTAAGTCACATACAGAATGAAAAGGTGGAGGTGGGTTGTAAAGAAGAACAACTGAAGTTGCTAAGATAGCTAGGGAGCTCAAATATGTCACTCTGGTTAAAATTAACCAATAGGATAGTTAATTTAGGTTCAATTTGTCTTTTTTAATACTATTTAACTGTTCCTTTTTTTCAGACAAAGCATGAAATATCCAAGTATCTTGTGCTTTGTCTGAAAAAAGGAGCAGTTAAACATTAGCCAGTAGAATACACAGAAGAGAATCAGCTGATGTGGGCTGGCATGAGATCAGCTGTTATCAATCATATGCTGATATGTGGCTGATATTGACTTCATGACCTGCTTGAACTACTGCTACCCTCATTTTTTATTTTATTTTAACATGACCGACAATTAAGTGCTTTCATTAGTGCTGAAGTAACTAATGATATTAAACCTCAAGCTTTATGATGATCTCCATTTTTTCATTGACATCATATCATTTCAGTGAAGACCAATTTATAAAAAATATGTTCTTTAAACCCAGCCCTCCTACTTACTGCAATGATTGATATTTTAAAATCACATATAGAGTACAGTTGCCATTCATATCTCCTCACTTCATTTATGCTGTACCAGAGTTGGACACAAGTCTGGCCCTGTTGTTTTATTATGGTAAAGGGTGGATTGATAGTCCCCCTGCAGGACAGTGTTTAGTGGAACATTTTCACCACGGTTTTCTAACACTAACAGACCACTAAAGAAGATGTTGCATTAAAGTCCCTATGTGAGTGTCAAAAGTCAAACTATTATTACAGAGAGTGTGAGATACTTATAAAGTGACCCCTTTCATGACAGATTTTACTCTGTTTTTCTAGTTAATGTTGTGTTTTAGTGTCTAATGGACAACTTTAATATCTGCCAATTAATACACAATGCTTCTTCCTCTGTATGAATTTCAACTACTGTTAAAGGAAATGTGTGGACTATTCTTATGAAAACTTTGACAGACATATTTCTTATAAACACCTGTAGATACACCCTTTTATATCATCTGAGTTATTGAGTCTTAAGCTTCATTGTGGTCAGTTCTTTTGCTTGTGAAGCCCCTGAGTGACAAATACTGCAGCAGAAAATGCCTTTTTCTCCACATTGGCAGCCTCCCTTGAACCCTTTCCCCCTGTTCTGCATTTATGCTGCAGGATTTACCATAAAAACTCTGAAACTGTGCTTCACTACACTACACAAATACTGTGTGTGTGGGTAAATATACAGTCTAGACAGTTAACATCTTCTATTCATCAACACATTCTCTTTATAATAATACAACATTAAAGCCTAAATGTGAGCTTGAAGCTCAAGGGTGAGACACATGAAGTCAAGCTGAATCACCAGCAGATGCTTTGTATCTCGACCGTTTTACTGTCATGGTTTCAGCTTTAATTCCAACACTGCGGCATAAACTGTTCAGCTGAGTCAGTGCCACAATAAAATCTACTTATACCAACTGGAATTTTTAAAATATTGTTTACTCCAGCAGCTTGAGGTTTTTATTGACTCTTAGATTATATATTTAATATCTCTCTTTTTGTAAACTTGATATAATTTTACTAGAAATCCCTAACTACAGAAATCAAGTTTATGTTCCTTCATTTTTTCAGAGGTGGATAAACCCCAACAGGAAAAAGAACAGGTTTTTTTTTTTGGTCTTCTGTAGTGCTGTAAAAGATTGGCCAAAATTTTCTTATTATTCATTCAATATAAAAAGAAAAAAATAGACAACAATCATGAATAATAATTAAGTTGTGATGTAGACTTTCTCCTGAGCTGTGATTATCCTTCATTTCTTTTCTCCTTAGGTGTGTAAGTCAGTGTTGATACATATTAGTTTGCTGTCAGCACCAACATATATACAAGGAAAATCTACATAATATAAAGCAGAGGTGCCCACACCTTTATCTTAAAAGCTACTTTAAAAATGACAAATTCAAAATGACCTACCTATATTTATTTTATATACTGAATATACTTCATATATACAATATAATAGACTTACCTTGAACAACTACAAGATGACGTGAAAAAAATGTCTTCCGTCCATTCTGTATAGAAATGCTACGTTTTTGGTTTCTTACTTGGTCCAGGCCCCTCATTATTCTTTAGTAGACATAAATTGGAAGGATTAGTTCATTAGGTAGTTATCTCAGTTAGTTAGCTGGAGGTTTGCAGTTGATCCTTGTGTTATAAGTGAAAAGGTCTCAGTTTGGACACCCTGTACATCACCCAAGTGGCATAGGTAACTTAACTGACTTTGCTGAACACTTTATGTAATATTCTGCTCATATGAATAAATTCCACCAGTACGTTTTTAATGAACCTTGCTTGTCCCTCTCTTGTTTTGCCCAACAGGATGCCGGCAGCCAGCAGATTGGCTTCCTGTTGGGCAGCTGTGGCGTTACCGTGGCGTTGACCAGTGACGCCTGCCATAAAGGTCTGCCTAAGAGCGCAACAGGAGAGATCCCACAGTTCAAAGGTGAGGATGAACATCATTAATCATGTGGATTGTGAAGAGCTGTGGGGGAGGGGAAGCTCGTGGGTTAACAGAGCGGGTCGGGATCATCCACAGCTCAGAGGAAACGATCAATAACACAGATAAAAACAGGTTAAGACGCCTATTGCTCTTTGTTAATAGAGTAGGATCATGAATGGTTGCGATTTATTGATCGTCTGACCTTAGATGGTGGCAACATCTTGTGATTTAGACTTGGAATGATTTGATTATACATAGAATGAGAACTGAAACAACTGGAAAAGTATGAAGTTGCTAAAAGAACGACTTTAATTTCCTGCATTTTAAGGCTGTAATGGTTCTGGAGGCAGTCTGTTATTTTGTGAATATTAGACATTATTAGGTTTGCACATAATGTATTTTATCAATTCCTGTTGTTATCAAAATATTTTAAGAAAAACTGGTCCAATATTTAGCTGATAATAAAAATAGCAATATGAATATTTTTCTTCAGCTTAAATTGTCTGTAAATTGTCTATTACTTAGGAAATAAAATAAGGATTACATTTTCCTCCTATCACCTACTCTATTTAAGGGTAATTACTAAATGCATATGATTAAATACCCTTTCCAGACCTAAATAGTAGGTAAAGAAGAGATTAGCTTTAAACTTTTAGCTGCTGAAGCTCTTTATTCCGCTCACAGACTTTACTTATTAGTGTCTATTAAAAGGTGCCAGAGTATATTTAGTGATTCATTAATCTTCATTATTCTTTTTTTTTCTTTCTACAAGAACGATGCTGCCCATGATCGATTTCATTCCCCTGATTAGACTTTTCCAACAGCTCACAGTGTCTGCACCATCAGCAAATACACATTTGTAGAAGAAAGTGAAATTCTCAACATAACATAATGACTTAAAACACAACTGGCAGTGTGCTTAATCTCATTGTTTTCCAAAGTGAAACCACTCTTCTGTCTGTTTCTATTTTTCATATTGTTGTGATGGTATTCTGGTATAAACAGACAAATCATGGCAGTTAACAGTGATGTATGAGTTGAGGATGTTATCTGTCTGTCTGTCTGTCTATCTGTCTGTCTGATAGCCCATCTATTTTGAGGGTGTAGATGATGTAATTGCCTTTTTTTGTTGTTATTTGACTAACATCTGTATATATTTTTTTAAAAGGAGTGATATTTTGCTTTTTTAAATGTAAGTATGCATTTTCAAACATTTCCCTGTGGTCTACATGAACTGTAAATGTTCTTCTTGGATCTGAATTCTTCATTAATTCTACTCCACAGGTCCATCTTCAACCATATTTTTGAGTAATGACATCGAAAAGGTCCTTTTGTGCGCTGGCCCTTTAAATATAAATGAGCCACTTCAGGCCCCGCCCCAAGGAAGAAATGATTAACTTTTGGGGGTGATCCAGAAGAAATCCTGGATTCTGGATCACTTTGAAATTTTCGTTAACAT
>JAPSES010000115.1:797576-811706 GCA_029822895.1 Maxillicosta whitleyi
ATAAAATAGATAAAAAACAAATGTGGCAGTAATATTGGGGGGTGTCAGTCACAATATGTGGGGGAACTGTGCTGCTTGGCGATTTTTTTTTCTTTCTATTTTTTTGCTGCCTTTTATCATCAACACAGGGACAGTGGATGAAAATTAGCCCTGTCTGTGAACTGTGGCTCATTCAAAGCATTTTATGTTTCAGCTGATTAATGAGCACTGTCCCTGTCAAATAAAGCAACACATGAAAAGAAACATGCATTTTCAATTTCACACATAATAGATGACCCCTCATTTTAAAAGCTTATTACCAGATTCTGTTCATTGTGTGTTTTTTCAATGGCAGAAGAGTTTTTCTTATTAATTTTTTCGGCTTTAGTACTGCTCTTATGTCTGTGCCTGAATTAATTCTTCACTTTATATACAACCATGTTATTCTTCCAGATTACAGATTTGAATTGATATGAATGAAATCTCATCTCAGCTCATGGTGGTGAACTAAACATTAGTGATTAGTGCAGAGCGAAAAAGATAATTATTCCCATATAGTGTAATAATAATCATCATTATTGTGATGTAGTCTTTTCTTTTAGCCTTAATGTTTTTCTTATTCTCATTTTCAGTGAGACACTTGCAAAGTCTTTCAATATTTTTGTGGTTTTGATGTTCTGACAATAAAGAAGACTTCAGCAGCTTAACAGTATATAATGCATTTCATGGCAACTTCCAAATTAAATTTATTTAAGTATATTATATTACCCCCAGAAAATAAATGTTAAATCACAAAATTGGGGACTAAGTAGGAGTGATTTTCTTTTGACATTTATTTTTCCATCCTTTCAGGCTATTTTTGTCTTTTATATCAATTTAATGTTGTTACATCTTTTACATCAGCTTTGTTTTACGTTGTGTTGTATAAATATTATAAAGCTTTAATAATCACCTGGTTTCTCAAACCTTCACTCATGACCAAAAGACTGTAAAACTGGAGAATAAATAAAGATCTAATATTTGATAATTATTAATATCAACTAATATGAAATGTTTATCATCATAACATTTAAGATTGTATTTTCCAGGACAACTGTGTTTTTTTTTTTGAGCTTTGCTGTATTTACTATTTTATTGAAATATCCTCTCATCTCCATTTTCTTTGCCTTTCTTCTTGTCTGGTCTCTCTCTTTCTTCAGGTTGGCCCAAGTTGCTGTGGTTTGTAACGGAGTCAAAGCACCTTTCCAAACCTCCCAGAGACTGGTTTCCTCACATTAAAGATGCAAACAATGACACTGCTTACATTGAGGTCAGTTAAGACACAAACATAATCATCTGGTCAACTTACTTTGTGGCATATAATGTAAAACACATCACTACGCTGAATTTAGAACAGAGATGCTTGAATTATTTCCTGCTATAAGATGGAACAAATTAAACATCTGCATCTATATTTTCCTTAGATATTGTCTGTTTTCCCCATCTGTCTGTCCTACTGTTTATGCTACTCCAGTTATAATCATGAAATTTAAAAAGAAAAAAAATATAATATTTATAATAATCATATAAACATCTGTGTAAGAAAGGATATGAAGCTGAATTGGTCAGAATTTGATTTGCAGTCTTGAGTGACATGAATATATGTGCAACATCCAATGGAAATAAATAAATAAAAGGTGTAAGTAATATGAGTAATATTATGAGTAATATTTGGATTATAAGGGTGTTATGTTATGTTAGTTATTGTTTTTTTTTTTATGGTTTGCATTTTAAAATCAGGTATTTTCCTATATTGAATGTGCTGGTCATGTAGATGTTCTTATAAATGCTCATGTGAATTTCAAGTTTTATTATAATAACAGAACTGAAGGAAAAGTGACTTTTCAGAAAAATATATCATTAACTGAACATAAAAACAGACATCTGCACCCGCTGTCATTTGTTGAAATGCGTGGGTTTTATTGGTCAATCAATGTTACAGAAGGTGATAGTGTTTCCACATTTGTTATAGAGCCTCTGAACGTTCAAATGAGTCTTATCACCTGCACCTGAAAGGCTGAGACACTTCATTTTACTTGAATTATTTCAATGTATTGAGAGGATTAGCAATCTTAACTTATTAACCGTTTTTGGCCAGTACATGTGTTTGGTCACCAGTGGCTGTTTAGGTCTTTGAGGGTTAAATATTTCCTTTCATCTTTTTCTACTACTAGTTTTAATATAATTTGTCGAGTTTTGTGTTAGATTTACTTGATGTGCCATTAAAAAGGTGTTAAAAAGTCTCAGCTCAGTTGTATTGACTTAACATTAATTATTCTGAAAATCTGTGTCAACATGTTGGCGCCATGTTCACTCTATTTATTTCATTGATGAAAACATTGAGTCCTGCTAACATCTGCTTATGTGTCGCAGTATAAAACCTGTAAGGACGGCAGTGTGTTGGGAGTAACGGTGACGAGGATCGCCCTGCTCACACACTGCCAGGCCCTCACACAGTCCTGCAGCTACACTGAGGGTACGCACAATCTCACACAAATACACACAGATAAACACACGCATATTCAAGAATAATAGAGTTTATGATTTCTGTTTGTTTCCATAGCTGAGACCATCGTGAACGTGTTGGACTTTAAGAAGGACGTTGGCTTGTGGCACGGCATCCTGACGGTAAGACCCACCCTGCAGAGGTCAGAGGTCATGACCCCTATTTCCTGTCAGTTTCTCACCCTTTTCTTCTCAGAGCTGGGTTATAGTGAAAAGTGTGTTTTCAGTTCACAAATGAATAAATCAGATTCAGACTATAATAATCTCACCAAGGGAGCATTTGTTTTAACAGCTCTCAGACATTTACAACACACACACACAGCAACATGTTGTGCTGCTTTAACATAGGGTCAAACTAAGGCTTTCAAAACAGTGTGTTGAGCTGTTGTTACTGGGTTACCAAACTGGTAAAATAAAGTACACAATATTTGTACACATAAAGTCATTGTTCTGACAATTCATTGTCCAAATTAAGACAAAAGAAGAGTGTTTTCAGGAAGATGACGTTTTACCTCAATAAAGAAAGTAGAGAAGAGGCATCAGTTGGAAAGACGAAGTATAGAAAATTCTTATGATGGGACATGACATGGCATTCTCAAATGCTTGTTTTGGTCACAGCCCAAAGATATTGAGTTTACTGTCACAGAATATGAAAGAAACCAGAAAATATTTTCATTTAAGAAATTGAATTTTGGGAACTTCTCTTCATTCTGTTCTCAAAAATGACTGAAATTAATCACAGTGGTTTCCAACCAAAATGTTTTCAAAATAAAAGTATTGAAACTTTACCAAATTTGGACACTAAAGAAGAAATATTAAGTCATCAGTGCTATTTGCTATTAGTTTTCATAGAACAGTATAGGGTCACAATGTGAAGTTCTATTGATTAACGGAATAATGAGTTTTATGCTTGTTTCTGAGTTTCAAAATACTGTCTGCATTAGAATACATTGATTTTTCATATTTCTTTTATGTAAACATAGACCATGTACTTCAAATTTCTGCAGGAACAATTTTTGTTTAATGCTTATTCAGATTAATGGTTTATCTATAAAATGTTACTTGGTTTATTGCATTAGAAATCCAAATCCCAAGTATATTCAGTTTTCTTTAGAGCAGCATCACAGCCTGTTGAAAAAAAATCTAATAAAATTACTGATCAGTTTTAATGCATTTTTAATCAAATACCAAAAAATGTGATGTTTGCAGCTGTCATTTCTTAGTCATAAATATTCACAAAATGAATGGTTTTTTTTTGATGAAATATTAAATAACTATACTTTGTTCTATAGATGAAAGTATTAGAGTAGAAGTAAGTAAAAAGTACAGATAATCAGACACTGTTAGTTGCAGCCCTGTTTTATCAGACAAAATGAAGATTACAAAGTGAAGCAACATTCACTTCTGTTATAAAAATAACCAAACCTGTTGCCAATTATGTTTTGTTTTTTTTCAGATAAGCTAATTGTTTGTTGTTCTGTTTCAGTCATTTTGTCAGACACAGAAAAGTTCATTAACACTGATAATGCAACAAACATAATACAATAATATTAATCTATATCGCTATCTGTATCTGTATTACAGTTGGATTAACTCAATAAACACTGTCTTCATGTGGCAGAAAATGACAAAACTAGAGCTAAATAGGTTCTGTTGATGAACACTTTTGATTATAGAAACATGTTATCTGATTTCATTATTTTCAGGTCATCTAATTGAATGTTCTAAACAGGGAAAATGTGAAATGAGCTCATGGGCTTTACACACACGCTGTAGTTTTCATTGACTGTTTATGTTTTTTCATGACATCTAAATGAGGGAAGCATCCATTACTAGAGCAACCCAGAACGGAGCCCAAGAAACACAACCAAGTTACAGTTTTTCCCCCAAACCGACCCTAACATGTGTCTGTAAAATAGATTATATGATGTTTTTCTGTGTGTAACTTTTCTGAGTTCTGAACTCACTGCATGATTCGGAATGATTGACAACTCTGAAACATGAGATGATGGTGATCAGTGTCTGAACGTCCACGTGTGGATGTGAAACAGGTGTAGTTCAGCAGAACCATATGAGTCTCTGAAAGGATTAGTTTGAGGTTTTTCTGTTTGAGTGCAAAAAAAATATTTAGATCGTTTTTATCGCTTTTTCTTGCCATCATACAGTTTTTTCCGATGAACATCTAAAGGCCTGACGCCACTTAAACCTACCAGGCCTCCCAAAAAAAAGTGCAGTTCTTCAGTCTCTGTTGTGTCACTATGACGTCCTAATATGTCACTTTACAATGAAATTTACAAACAAATTAACTGATTGATCACAAGGCAAGATAACTGCTTTTGTATGACTATAATGTTACAGATTAGAGCGATAAAACCGATTCAGAGGTTTTTAAGAATTTGGATGAAGATCAGGTGAACATGAGTTAACAGAAGTTTTGAAACCAAATGTCATAATATAGTAATATGACGTATGTTAGTGTTTAGTAGCACTGATATTTTTTTCTAATAGTTAGACTAAGTTGGGACATAAAATGAGGGAGGGTTCAAACCCTTATATGTGAGCCCAAATATATCATATCATATCATATATCATATCATATCATATCATATCATTATATATCAGCCCAGAAACCAAATTAACTCTAATTCTGTGGATACATTATTAATTATTATATAACATACTGGTACAAAATGTTAAAAAGCAGAAAGAAACAGTTAAGAAGAAGGGGTTGAGGTATATATATCAGAATAAAGGGAGCAAGATTTTCCTCTGCTCCCATCACTTCCCTCAATGTTCAACTTTTAATTTAAAGTGTTTAAACATTAACATCAGCACTGATATGTTTCATCACAGTCATGTTATTCAGTTTGCAGTTCAAAAAAAAAATGTTAAAGTGTGCAGTACCTCTTTAAATCTCATTTCGTCGTGTTTGTGCAGAGTGTGATGAACATGATGCATGTGATCAGCGTGCCGTACTCGCTCATGAAGGTCAACCCTCTGTCGTGGATCCAGAAAGTCTGCCAGTACAAAGGTCAGAACCTCACATCTCCTGTCTCTCAGCTCATTGCCTTTGCTCCACTCACCTGTCTGTCACAGAGATTAAATGCAGATTTTCTGTCTGTGTTTCTGCAGCTAAAGTGGCCTGTGTGAAGTCCAGAGACATGCACTGGGCTCTGGTGGCCCACAAAGACCAGAAGGACATCAACCTGAGCTCACTGCGCATGCTGCTGGTGGCCGACGGATCAAACCCCTGTAAGGTCACGCTGCACCTCCACCACGGAGCTGTTTCACTAACAGACAAGTTTAGAGAGGTGTATTCGAGATAGGATGTCAGAGAATAGAAAAACTCTCCGGGGAAGACGGGAAACTGGGTCACTCTACAGGAATAGAGCAGAATGTGTCCGACAACGCACATTTGGCACAATAAATGGTTTTCAGCCTGACTGGAGACTAAAATAAAATAATTAAAAAAAAACAGCAGGTGATAAAAGTTTCTGGTCCAAACTGATGGATTTTAGACCAACAACAAGAAACTACATATTGTGTACATCACTGTTGGCTCAAGATAGGTTTTAATTTTAGTATCATTCTGCAGACATTTGTTTAGTGTTTCCCACAAAAGTATGATCCAGTACATGTAGAAACTGGCAGCACGTCCAATGCTGAACCAAGTATAGACTTTTTTTCTACTTTGGGGGAAAATATTAGCTTAAAAGAAAAATCTTACTCCCATTTAGATTTTTTTTTGGGTGTTACAAGATTCCTCCTTTCTAATAAAGTGAAAGACAGGCTGAGACATAAACACTCTTTCACACACATGTAATAGTATACACGCTCATTTACATGCACCGGCTCCACTGGGTTTACATTAATTGAATTTATCTATGTCACCAACAATGTCCTTGCTATATTTAGCAACTTTTACACTTCGATAAAATGTAGCTAACTTTGCTCATGGCTAAAAAAAGATGGTCCTATGTTGAGGAAGGTTCAGGCAGCTGTTGACTTGGTCTTGTGGTTAAAGACAGTCTAGGCAAAAGTCTGGTAGTGTCAGAAGTTTAGGATCATCTTACTATCAGAGAAGCTGCTGCAGCCTACGTCTACTTAGGATTGAACAGGAAGTCAACATGAAACGACACATTCATCGACATATCATACAAGTTTATGTAGCTAAACATAGGCTAGTAAGCTCAACAAACCTTTCCTCCTTAATCTTCTCTCCCTTGTTGACTTTGAAGGTTTTACTGTGTATTTAATACCACTTTTGTTTTTGCCCAATCATTAGTTTAACTTCATTATATAAAACTATAGTGGCACCATCTCAGTTGGCTCTGATAGCAGCTGACAGTTAATATTAGACTTCTCAAATGGAAATACAGTAATGACTTTGATGGAAAATAATATCTTAAGAGATAACACTGCCTTCCCCTGAGATTTATTATAGGGGGTTTACAGCTACCCAGTTTCTAATAAGGAGAAAGACAATTTCTGACAGACATAATACATCTTCTGGTTGAAATGTGCATTTTAAAAACCTGTCATCACTAAAGAATTTACCTTGCAAGGGAACCAATAAAAACAAATTTTAGGGCCAAAATTATCATTTAAAATTTACTGATTGATTCACATCACCTCATATGCTGAAAAATAGAAATAGCTCCAATAATAGTATCTAGTAAAGATAATCATGCAATGATTTTGACTGTTACAATAAATGCTACTAAAGTCCTATTTGCATGAACTAATGTGTACTTAAACCACTGAAAGAGTTAAGTTTGCTATTTCAGTGAACCTCGTTATATGGAGACATGAGCCTCCTGGATTTCCACCTAAAACACTTCATTCATTTATGATTATCCAAGCAACCTTCATAGTCCTCAGCCTAGAAAGAGTCTGAATAAATGTTGCAAATCCTTCTAGATTACAGAAATGTAAATTTGCATGGGGTTAATATTATCACAGAGCCCCTGTTTGTTGAAATAGGGTGAGTCATTTTTTACTTTACAAATTACAGACATTGCAGATTCACATAGGATTAAGATCACACACAATCTCCACAATTATTACATATTACCAGAGGTTCCCAGGTAATACTGTCCCCGTACAAATAAGATTCGATAAGCATGGAGCACCTCTAAAACGCAGGAAATGAGAGCATGCTTCAGTAGAGCTGAGATCTGATCATGAGGGTTCACTTTAGATTCATCTGAAGACATACTCTAAGGCCTGAGCTGTCCTCTGGGGATCGGATCACCAAAAATTCATTTGTTATCAATGCTTGAGGTAAACCCTCGCTGGCTTCACAAATTGATTTGTTGAAAGACCAGTTCAGACAAAGATGGAGCTGTTTTCGGATGTTGCAGGTAAAGGTTGCGTTTGTGTGAACTGGGCTCAAAGCCACTGATGGTGTGACTCATTTTATCACACCACCAGAGACGGGTTTCACAATGTTGCACCATTAAACGTGTTTTTGTCAGTGTTTATGGGCTTTAGCTCACCTTTTAATGGCAAAGTGCAGTGTTAGCATCAGCTGTTCTTTGGTAAATCCTGTCTCAATGGTCCGTGTTTTTTTCTCCTTAGTAGAAGTGAACATTGCAGATCAGAGCATCAACAGCTGTTGTAGGTTGCACTTGTGTTGTGAATTTTTGGTCTTAACTGGGCTTAGGATTCTTAGTACATTTCAATGTACGGGCAAGTTTCTATAACATTGCCCATGTCTATACACTCCCACAGTCTATAATATAAATAGATTACCGGTAATCTTTTCTGGACCATTATGTGCATGATCTATCTCAGTATGTAAATGTTATAAGTAGGACTGTGAATATTCAATGATGTCATGCTTTAGTTATGGCATCTCGATGCATCTTTGAATGGAGACATTTTCTCACCTTTTTTTTTAATGTCAAGGCCTGAGTCAACAACCTCTATATTTGTAAGTTAATTATCTCTAAGAGCTGTGTTTGAGTGCTGTGCTTGAGTACACTGTGCATTTTTATTCTAATTATCTGAATCCCCTCCATTTGCTGTTAAAGGCATTGATACATTCTCTTCTGAAGTGTTTACATGGGCTCTGTTTTCCGCAATTCAGTAACAAAAGGTAAAAAAAAACAAAAACAAGACAATCTGCATGAATTTGTTTTGAAAATTTCAATATTTTTTACTCTGCTCTCTTAAAACACACTCAGTAAATTCAGTTTTTACTCCTCATTGAGCAATTATAAAGGTGTTTTTTAGATACAGGAGGCTGTCAGTGTTTGTTGGTGCACATCTGAAAGTGTTTTGTCCACCTGTAAACTACATTGCATCACTCAGTGCTGCAGTAGGTGTAATACAAGCAGAGCTCTCAGTCTGTTCCTGTCTGTGTTTGTCAGGGTCCATCTCGTCCTGCGATGCCTTCCTCAATGTATTTCAGACTAAAGGTCTGAGAGGTGAAGTCATCTGTCCCTGTGCCAGCTCCCCTGAGGCCCTGACAGTCGCCATCAGGAGGTAAATTCACAAACACACACACACACTCTTGAGATTGATTTACACACACAGAGGATGCAAACCTGTGCAGAAGGGAATCAAAAGGAAGTCAACTCTGAAGAAGAGGTTGAACTGATAACTTTTCTGTGTGCTCACATTTATACACAGACACAATAATGATACACACTCTCTTTTACACACACTGGCTCCACTGGCTTTTGCATTAGCTGAATTTATCTGTGTCACCAACAGTTTTTTGCTATATTTAGTGACTTTTACACAATGACAAATCTAATGACTTCTAGGGAACATCTCAACTCCCATCCCTTGAGGCAAGTATATACTTTGTAAGAAGATGGCGAAACATAGCAATAAATGGACGGTCCACTGGGGAGGAAGGATCACAGAGGGCCATTGACCTGGTCTGTTATCAATCATAGCCTCAGACACAATATGACAGTATCAGAAATTTAGTCTGCTATTACCTCCATTTGTTTAACTAAATGTTAGATGACAGCATGAAATAACACATTAATCAAGGTAAGACAAGTTTATGTAACTAAAAATAGGTTACTCAGCTCAAATCTGAAAATTTTTAATTTACCCTACATATAAATACTTTTATAGCAGCATTATCATTAGCTTAACTTCATTTACAACCTAGTGGCACAGGTGTGTTAACGACATTTTGTTCTTGTACATTTGTTTCATCGTCTTCATGGATTCTCACCAACATTTACACAATTCGTGGTGCCGATAAACTGCTGAAGTTTCAAGTCTCACAGGTGTTTCTCTAAGACCACAGCTCATCCTGTGCGACCAATCAGCTGCCAGATAGTGAATAAATGACAAGTTTTGGCAACAGATGTCATTAACACAATTACAGTTGGTGATTTTATTGTTTTTTCTGTTTTATATCACTTGTATTAATTAGGGGTGTAAGATAATATGGGTTCTGCAATATATCATGATATTTCATTTCATGATACTGTATCGATATTACAAAGTAGTGTATCAATATTTTTAGGTATTTATTCAAATGTAGATACGGCAGAGGTTCATTTTTGTTTATTTATTTATTATTGTTTAACAGTGTTTTATTAAATAATGGTTATTTGAAGTATCCTCAAAGCACTTTTTTACTGTCTGAGAGGCACATGTTGGTTCATTTGTTGGGATTACACAAAAATAGTTATGACGTTAGGTATGAACTGAGAGAATATCAACATTTGAGCAGGATCTTAAGCTCTAATGACTGTAACAGGAACATTTTGCGATGTAACATCAGATCCTGTTGTGATCAAATAAAAATATGTTTAGTATTTGTGCATATTTTGGATGTAATTCAATTCTTCAAGGAAATAATCACTGAAAAAAGAAACAAGCAAAAATTGCCTTTTTAACAGTATCATGATATATCATGATATATCGTATCATGATCCTAGTATTGTGATTTGTGTCGTATTGCCAGATTCTTGCCAAAACTCACCCCTAAGTATAATATGGGATACTGTTGGTCTAATGCTGTAATGATACGCATACACATGATAAAGAATGGCATTAAAACCAATCCATCATGTTTATATCAATATATACCCACTGAAATGTAGTCAGACTTTCATTGTACTGAAGCTAATTCTCAACTCAGATGTCAATAAACCATAGAACAACAACATAGAAATAATGATTAAATGTGACATTTCTCTCAGTTTAGTTCTGTTATGCAAATAATTAGATAATAGACATTAAAGATCAATCTCCAGTTCCATTATTTATGTCCAAATCCTTTTAGTTCATCATTTTCTGCTTTAAAAGATTTAGACATTAATGGTAGATTTAGATAATAGCCATAGATAAACTAAATTAAACCTTATGGCATGATGAATCTAGTTATTTATGTTTAGTTTGACTTGAACATCTTCTAAATTTATGTAAATAGTTACCCATGAACATGCAAATTAGGTCTAATGGAATCTGGAGACAGATAGTTGGCAGCACTTTTCATTAGATGCTCCTGTGAGGAACTCAATTTTGTTCTACCATGTCTGTGGAATCATGTGGATGTGGGTGGAATGACCTTTAATTTACTCATAATTGGTTTCTAATGAGCTTCATGCCTACGTGGAAAGCAAGTGGAGTGAGTGGATGATAAAAAGGATAATCTATGTTACATGATGAATTAGTAAAGCCTGTAGTGGTCCAGAAAGTTAGTTTAGTACATTTTGATTGATTGATATTTATTGTCATTGCACATAAAACATGAACATGTTTCAGAGCAAAGAAAACACATTCCACTTACAACTGATCAAGATAAACATTAAAACACAGACAAACATGGGAGTACACATACAATTGTACTGATGAGTCGCTGTTGTCAGGGCCCCGCAAAAATTATGCGGAGTGGAATAAACAAAAAGTATCAATTTTATGATGTAGAAACAGCAGGTGTTTACTCTTGTCCTCAAAAATAATAAAATAAGAACCTTAAATGCTGTTCAGACTCTTAATGTAAGTATGAAAATGATCAATAGCAGGAGACAAACCAGATGCATGTACACTCAGAATTCCCACAGATACTATTAAGTCTCCAGTCTGTCCATGTGTTTGCTTTGTGTAAACATGTTATTTTTTGTGTGTCCAGGCCAGTGGAGGACAGTAGCCAGCCTCCGGGTCGAGGTGTCCTGTCCATGCAGGGTCTGACCTACGGGGTTGTCCGAGTCGACACAGAAGAACGTCTGTCTGTGCTCACTGTGCAGGACGTGGGCACCGTCACACCAGGAGGTACGCCCCGTCTGGGCCATCTTTATATCTAATGTTAAAGAAGTAACATGAGACAGTTTACCGACACAAAGTTCAGTCAAGTTTTACTATATAAGAGTTATTTTTATAAATTTTTATATATGTTATGATCAGGTTTTAGGTCAGCCGGTTTTAAATCTAATCATATTTTATCATTTTTCCATATCCATCTTATGCTCTTATGCTGTTATTTTTTTTTAGCATAATCATGATTTATTTTATTTTATATATTGTTGGGACAGGTGCAGTTATCTAGTGCAATGTTCTGCGTTTGCACTCATACTGTGGCTCACCGTTTGTTGTATCATTGTTTTGTCTGCACATAATGTTCCGCAGTTGTTTAACAGTTTGCTCAAGACAAATTTCCTCTTGGGGACAGAAAAGTATGTTTGATTGATTTCGATTGATTATCTTCCACATTTAATTACAGGATGTCCGTGGAGCCTTAAAAAGTCGTAAATTTGATCGTTCTAAATTAGGGCCTTAACTAACCTCAAAACTGATAATTAATCCTTAAATCTGAAAGAACTTAAAGTTCTTGAAACTTTCACAGACAATACATGATATTGGTATATTTGCTTTGTAAATCTTTGTAAAGAATTTGTCAAATTTGTAATTGCTGTTGATCATTTTATCATAATGGAGATGGGAAAGAATGGAGCCTCCAATAATCATTCATGGGTGGAGGGGTTCAGGTGAGACCTTTAGCAGCTTGAATGTCAGTGTCAGAAACATTAACTATAAATGAAGATGTAACATTACCTGGATTAAAATATGGTTAAGAGTAAGAGTGGTTCAAGACTGTTTCAAGACAATAAAGATGAGATCTATTGTACTGTTATTAATATAAATGTAAGGTCTTTGATCAAAATTTTTTTAGAAAAATGACTCAAAAAGTCATGAATTTGACGTCTTCAAACCTTGGATTAAAGTGAGAGCTACTTCTTTATAATTAAACACAAGTGATCCACCTATAATTGACACCCCTATTTGATAACAAACAGTAGGTACAATAGGATATTATAAAACATTACTTATCTAATCTCTTTGTACACAGTAACTCACAACACAATTTAACAGATATCAATAAAAATATTTACCCTGTTGGATGTTACAAATGGAATCCTGGTAAATGTAATTTAGATTTTTTGACATGAATTAACAAAATAAATCTGTAATATCAAATTTCTTTCTTCAATTATTCATAAATATTCAGCCCCTTAAACATTACTACCTCAATATTCATTCATCCTGTGTAATACAATCACTCTGGGAATAATAATCATGTATTATACATATTCATCTGTGAGTATTAATCAACCTGTGCACTATCATTAATCTCTAAATTTTCAACCATCCTGTGCAATACATTATTTATTTATTTTTTTACATTTTTTATTTTCTCAATTTTTATCATTTTTTCTATATTTCTATATAGAGGTAACTGCACTGTCTTGTAGGAATTTATCTTGTCTATATTTTGCACCTTATGTTTTATCTATAGTTACTTGTTTGCACTGAAAAAAGGAGGAGCTCTCCAATCTCATACATTCAGTATAATGACAATACAGGACATTCTGTTCTATTCTATTCCATTGAAAGTAACTGATATAATTCAACAGAGATCCAGCCAATTTGTTAGCCTCACAACTCTTGAGATGCAGATCACATGATCACCTGTTCCTCACTACAATTACACTAAGAAGATAAAAGAACCCATCAAGCAGCCCTGAGAAAAGGTTATTGAAAAGTGTATGTCAGCTGATGGATCCAAAAAAAACTGCCCAAGTAATTGGAAACAAAACTAATTATGTAGACTATGACTCTATTTATAAAAGGAAAAGGATACAAGATGTTATGCCTTCTATAAGCATTGTACACATATAGAACTTCATATCAATCTAAGGATGTCCTGTCTAAAACCTAAAGTCTGTGTTAAAGAAACTGAGAGGTTTGTCTTTTAACACATTATGCATGTTAGAAAATAACTGCTGAAACCGTGAAAAGACTGTAAGCTGTCACACTAATTTGTGGTGTTAAACTTGCTTATTTGTGTTGTCTTGAGTATTTTTTGAGCAGGTTAGAAATAGTGACACCTTTATTCACTAAAGACATAATTAGCCGTAATCCATAATACTGTCATCTTCAAATGTGAGCAAATTAGCAGCAGTGTGTGTGCTTGATCACAGCTTGGTTTTGCTCATCAGTAATAATGTTTTGTAATTTAAACAATTGAGAAAATAGAATGGCACTCAGTAGAGCGCAGACCTCCGCCAAGTGTAACACCCCCCCCCCACCACCACCATAAATATTAGTCCCTCATTTATTTGGACAGCATTT
>JAPSES010000115.1:811806-839674 GCA_029822895.1 Maxillicosta whitleyi
AAAAGTTAATGGATTCTTCCCAGCCCCACACTCTACCCCTCCACCAAATTTGATGGAAATTGGGTCAGTAGTTTTTGATTAATCCTGCTAACAAACAAACAAACAAACGTGTGAGAACATAACCTCCTTGGCGGAGGTAATTAAAACCCATTCAGTTGCAGACTCAGAGGAATAAGTTGATTCTCATTGGGTAGCTGTTCTTTCACTCTGAACTGGATTTTGACTTTGGTTGTGCAGCCATGTGTGAATGTAGAGATCTAGTAAAGCTGCTGATCTAACCTCACCTTGCCTCTTCACGCTACGTTGTGCTTAAGGCCACAACACTCTTATATCATCTAGGTCTGTCTTTAGCATTTCCTTTTCTGCACCAATCTCGTTTCATTCTGGTCTCCATGTAAGTTCCGTGTGACTGTGGTTCTGTTTCTCGATTCAGGCTCAGCTCCCGTCCATCTTTACCATTTCCTCTTTTTTACAATAGCATAATTCACCAAGGCTGTCAATTGAGATGAAGTATAGCCAGAAATTACCCATGATCCACTTGAACCAAAAGAAATCCAACCTCTCATTGTTGATCATGTTTATGTCACATGTTTCATATCCATACGTTTAAGCAAACTCAAGTATCAGTTCCAGTTAATCTTCAGTACTTCTGTTTTCTTTCTTCTGAGAGTTTATTAGTCGTCTTATAAATCTAACCTGTTGTTGAAATGAGAATGAGCATCCACTTTACTAGTTGTAGTGGTATTGGACATTTGCAAGACTTAGTTGGACATGATTTCAGAGCAAAGAATACTGCTTATTTTTTATTTATTTTGAAACCTAATTTAGTTTTTTTTTTAATTGGCTGGGCGTATAGGGTTATATATTTTCTGTGGAATGAGAAACTCAGAATGCATCCTTTGAGTTAAGTACATTTTTTAAGGTGGACAGCAGATAGATGCAACAAGTGCCACCAAAAGACTAGTCAGACCATGCTCAATTGTAATAATTCTTATGAAAGTCAAAAATAGTTAAACTTTTTTTGGAACATCGATCTTTTCAGTCTAAAATCATCTGGGTAGGTGACACAGAATAACAACGCGATGCGTCTGATGTTTGACCTGTGAACGGCTTATAATATTAATTCATGTTTTCAGATTGTTATTTTCATATATATAAAAAAAAAAAACTTACCACAATGAATATAATCCGCAAAAAAAAAAAAAAAACTCCACAAAGAATGCTGTGATCTTCAAAAGAGAACACGTAAACCTTGCAGTGATAGAAAAAGCTTTCCCTTTGTATCACCGTGAACACACTCCATCTAGTGTCCTCCATAAGAACTACACCTGCCTCCACAGAGTCAAGTAAACAATGTCAGTATTATGGAGCTTTACTAAAAGATTTGTCCCAAAAACATTGAGGTGGTAGATTTAAAGTCCTGAAGTCTGATCTGTAGATGATCTTTTAGTCATCACTAATAGATCAATAAAAGGGACAGCCAGTTAAGAATAGATTATCCTAAACTCTTGTTGTCTTTGTCTTAACCTACTTACTGATTTTGGGTCGGCACAGACGCAGATGAGTAGACATCATAATTGGGTCGGAACAACCTACTTTAAGCTCAGGCTCTTATGTTGAAACTGACTAAGATATGTTGGTTCAACTTCAAAAACAGGTGCAGGTACAGAGAACACTGTCCCTCCTGCTTCTCTTAACCCTGCATCCCCCCACTCTCTCTCTCTCTGTTTGTCTGGGTCTCTTGCCCGTCCAGGTTTGGTCTGTGTGGTGAAGCCTGAAGGCGTCCCTCAGCTCTGTCAGACCGATGAGATCGGTGAGTTCTGTGTCTGCTCCATCGCCACGGGAACCTCCTACTATGGTCTCACCGGCATGACCAAGAACACCTTTGAGGTAAGATGAAGTGCATGCAGGTTTATTTTTCTGTACCTATCAGGACATGTACACATGATGACCACTGATAGATGAAGTGGTAATCAAGTTTCTTATCTTGTCACATCAGCACCTTTCAAGGAGTGGGATATTTTAGGCTGTAAATCAATCAAACACATTTTAGTTCAATTAAAATGTGAATAACATGAACAGGTGCAAACCTGAAATTTCTCAAGAAAAATAAGTGCAATTTCAACAATATTATATCAAAGTGTATCTACAAAGACATATAACCTTTAGTAACATGCAGAATATTGTTAAAATTACATACAACCTGGACATGTTTGTTCAGGTTATTCATATTTTTGTGACATCAGATGGATAAATGTAAAAATTTTCATGTAACTTTACTTTGTTTTTTTTAATACTAAAACAAAGAGAAAAATTTGGAGTTGTCATTAGTTATATTGTATGTTATTATGATAGAATGTTATTGGTCCAAGCCACTTGTGATCAAATTAAGTTAAGTAATTTGGTTAGTAGTATTAACCACTGCCGACAAGGAAAACCTGCAGGTTTGGATATGCTCTTACACAGCCCTCACCATCATATTTTAGCTCTTATGAAAGTCTCAGCTCCTTATGCCACCCATTTGGCCGCTTCACACATCATCTTCAAGGACAAAATGGTCACTTATCCTCAGTATATCCCACCCACTGAAAGGTGCAATTGTAATGAAATAATAATCAATATTATTACCACTTCACCGGCCAGTGGTCAGATTGTAGTGGGTGACTGATGTAGCTGTTTCTACTTAGTAAAGGCTATTTGGCCAGTTGTCATTAGATTAAGTAAAGTGGTCTAATAAGGTGTGTATTTAATCTGAGAAGAATTTTCTGACAGGTGCTAAGTATTTCTTTCTCCTGCCTTCAACAATTTAATTTAAAGAAAAAAAAGGTAGGAGTTTTTGATGGTGGATTCCAGCTTTGTTTATATTTTCGAAAAATTTATCAAAGTCTCCAACACAGACCACAGACAGATTTTGTTTTTCTGTATTCTTTGTGCACCTTCTGAAAGCTCACTTCACATAAACTCTCAGAATACATATATTACAGCCAAGAAATACACATATATACACATCATCACATCTAAGGCAAATTTTGTGTCAAAATCTGTAATTTTGATCTGTAACATATAAACTAGTCACTAGTTTTTACAGTAATATGCTGATGCAGATTCACAGTTTTCATATTCAGATTAAAACATATTTATTTTACCTGGTCCATATGCTAAAAAAATGACTGGGTAGAGGGAACAACAAGCATTAAATCAAATAAAACAACTACTGTCAGTGTTGAACAGGTTGATAGAAGAGAAAATAAAGGTCACAGAGTAATGATTTTTTCTGCTAAAGGTGCAGCAACACAGGGGCTTCAGTTCACTGGACAGAACACATCAGATTGGCTGATAATTCCTTTGTTTTGGAAGCTCTGGAAGTTTCTCTCAAAGGGAACACAGATCTCTTTACTAGACACCACTTATCTCGCAGCAAAGTTTTACAATACCATTTAGACTTTTTTGTTCTACAGACAACTCCTTAAACCTCTACACAAAGACCAGAAGCTTTTTTTTTTTTTTTTTTTTTACAATTAAATGATAAAAGCTAGACAAAATGGAATAAACAGAGTTAAGACTTGGAAGCTGTTTATGGGAACTTACATCTTTGGAAACAATTATTAAACCACGTGAAAGGTCATGAGGTATAAATGTGTCCTGTAAAACCATCAGAGTTATATCTTCAAATGTGACAATGAGACTTGAAATGTCTGTATTTATATTAATGACTAAAACCCCTTTTTGTATAGATTTAGGGCATCAGATGAAACATAAGATATAGATAGGATTAGGGTTAGCTTGGTTAGTTAGGTTAACCCGAACCCTAATTAACATCCCAAGAACAGAGTTTCAAGAGGCCATGTTGAAAATCACAGGTAGATAATTTTTGTATACACAGTCCTAGCTTTTGGTTGGTCTTTATTTAACTTAATATCATGATTGATCCCTTATTTTTTGCCATATTGACATTGAGGATGTTCTAATGCTGCGTTTAACACAAGCAGGCAGTGGTGCCAAACCACAATCTGACACTTAGTCATGAAGAGGAGACAGTTTTCATATTGAGAAGCCCTGCAGCAGACAACAACAGACACATGCAGGAAATACTGTCTGTTAAAAAATCTAAAAGCAACATCATAAGTTGATCAGGAGGCAAAGACGATGAACCTCCATCTTTGAAAAATCAGTGAACAAAAATACAGAGTAAAACCACATAAACAGCATGAAAGGATAGAGCTCAGGTGGTTAATGTTGTCAGATATTTCCTTCAGGAAAACACAAACAGACCCAAAAGAGTGGATTTGGTATATAGGTTTGTGTTGCCCCGTGTAGCTACCAAAAATGGTTTCAAAACAATGAAGGCAACTTTTGGAATTCTCTTCTTGCTGCGACAAGAACATTTGAAATGTAGATTTAATATTGAAGATCTTAATTAAAGCTGCATGATTTAGTCAGTTATGCCATGTTTATGTCAGACAATATTGTGGTTATGATTTTGACTTGAGGCTACTTTGTGGATTATGAAGAAATAAGGAAATGGAAATAAAGATTCTGATCTATTTCCAAGTGAAACATAAACCGTTTAGCTGCTTTATAAAAACTGTACTGTGTAAATTGTAAAATGTTTTAATTTTACACTGTAGTTCTCTGCTCACTGTCACCAATTCCAGAATACATTAACTAACACAGGTCTTCATTTTTTATGTTTTTTTTTTTTTTTTTTTTTTTAATCGCTCTGCAGTCCAATGATTCTTGTACCCTTTGTACCATTGTACCAATTTTGTAAGATAATTCACAGGCTAAGATTCACATTATTGTAATTTAAATAACTGGGAAGTCTTAATCTGATCACGTCTTAAAATGTCTGATATTATAGAAGGGTTTGTAGAACTTTGGGATTTGGAACAGAATGGATGATTGTGAATTATTTGACCATCATTTTATTTCCCATAACAATCACCAAGTGGTTGAAAGTAAATTAAAGGATATGCAGTGTAAACTAGCACATATCATTCAAATGTGATTATCTGTGGTATTTTTATCACTACATATCATGTATTTTATCCTTTAGTGTGACATTACCACTGTGAATATTAAACATACTGCAATGTCTGAATTCGGCTCCGTCACGCATCTGTACCACTGACTGGTTGCCATGGTGACAGTGCAGCTGACCGCCTGTGTGGTTTACCTAGGTTTACCCCGTGAGCTCCACCGGAGCTCTGATCAGCGAGTACGCCTTTGTGAGGACCGGCCTGCTTGGCTTCATCGGCCCCGGTGGCCTCGTCTTCATCACCGGCAAGATGGACGGACTCATCATGGTGAGCGGGCGCCGACACAACGCCGACGATATTGTTGCCACAGCGCTGGCAGTGGAGCCGATGAAATTCGTCTACAGGGGAAGGTGAGTGTGTAGGGGAGGGGTTTACGTGTGCAGAGAAACAGAGAATGTGCAGGTTATTTATAAAACAGAGCAGACAACCTGTCAACCTACAGATACAACATTTTGTTAATCATGTTTTTAATTGATGTCACATCCACCATGAGCAACAGTAAAATATGAGGAAACAAACTGTAACACAGAAGATGAATTAGGAACATTTAACAAGTTGACACAAACAAATCTGTACGTCAGAAATAAGCAGAGGAACTGTTAAAGGTGAACTAGAAGCACGTCTCCGATTGGGTTTGACAGCCTCAGCTCTCCTTATGTTAGAGATCATATCAGGACACTTCTAACCAAAATCACATACAGTGAAGTTTAATTGTGTTCCCGGCCCCCGAGGAGGAAATTCATCTTTTACCTGACAGGCCCCAGTGACGTTTTCTGAGCGATTTACGCTGCTGGAGATGATGGAGCAGCTGGAAACAGAAACATGCTGAAATAAAACCATGACTGGAAGGAAAATGAAGAGGCAACTGTTTATGCCATAAATGATTTTTAAAGCTTAAATGACTCATAGGTGTAAGCTTGTCAAATGTAAGAAATAGTTATTTTTCTTTTTCATTTGTTCAAGAAATGTACAGTAGAGTTGGATTTTAGACAGTTTAAGGAAATAATATAGCAATAGTAGTTTGTTTGGTGCACTCTTTACAGAATAAGTTTATATACTAATAATAGCTATATGGCAACATTTGCTTTGACGGACAATCAGAAACAGAAGAAACAGGAAGATGAAGAAAGTATTGAGCAGAAAACACCAAATCTAAAGGCCAAACATGTAAAGATGAGACGAAATAAGATTAAAAACAAGAAGATGAAAGACTCAAGATGCAAGACAGAGATGTGAGAAAATCAGTTAAACACAAAAACAGAAAATGGACTAAAAAAAAAAAAAAAAGAGTAAATGGGATGAAATAGCAACATCACGTAATTTAACTAAAAGCAAATAAAATCAAATCATAAAATGGTAAAAAAAAAAAAAAAGAACAACAACAACAAACCTTAAAAAACACAAGATCACTAATCACCAAAGGGGTCAGTGGGTAACTGACCACATAAAAACAAGCACCTGCATCATTTGTCAAACATGGGTTTTATTGATGAACTAATGTTGTTGAAGATGACGGTGTTTCCAATGTTCTCTATGGAGCTTCAGAACCAGTATTAATTACGAGTATTGATAGGATTCGTGATTGAAAAGTTAAACATTTTGGATTAATAGATACTTTTTGCCACTTGTGGTTGTTTAGGTTTTGAAGATTAAAGGACAACTATAACTGCTGAAGAACAATAATACAAGCAGACAATAAGTATTAGATCACAGGACTGGAGTCAGTGGCCAGTTTGAGCCTTTAGTTAAGCTTAATTATAAATAAATAAACAACACATCATCAAATGGAATCTGACAATCGATTTTCTTTGGCATTAATTATTTCAGTCAGTCAGTTTTAGTTTATTTTGCTCTTTGTGAAAAAAAACCCCAAAAAACACCTGGTGTTTTATAGCTACAATCTATTCTAGCACAGTTCATAACCTCACACAGTTAATCAAGTGCAGACAAAATATTTATCACATGCACTTGTAAAAATATTCCTTAATTTCAGTCCTAACAAAGATAATTATTTTAATGGATATGATCATGTAATGGAGCCCAGATGAAATGTTAAGACTAGGACTTGTGTGGTTTCTTCGTTTCTGTGTCAGTTTTTTGTCTGCTGCTGCTGTTTGTGTGCTGATAATATTCTACGATAGAACCAGCCCAGTGTTTGCAGCAGTACTGTTTGATGTGTAATACATCCTTCCTTCCTTGTGTTCACATGCAGCTTTGTTGTTGCCTGTTCTGTATCCTGAATGTCTGCAAGCATCCACATAAAAGCAGCATCAATAAAAAGTACAATGAAGCGAATCGGGGCGTCAAATGTTCTTTAATCCCTCTGCAGTGGAGCCTTCTCCTGAAAGTGAATGAAGCTCAGTTTAACACATTCTCATTCAGCAGATGTTGTGGATCTTCTTCTCTTGTCTTCACTGCTTTTTTGTCATCCACTCTCAGGTTTTTTGGAGTCAAACTCAAACATACAGATGGTTTTACAAAATTAACACTGGCATTTAGAAGCTCAGAGTAGAATTCTGACATGTGACTCTGAAACAGTTTTTCTTCAGCTTGATTTAAAATGCTTGTTCCATGTCCAAAAGTATTCAGAAAACAGACATTTATGTGCAAGTGTTTCCTTCTGCTATGAAGTGTCTAATCTCCTGGAAAGAGAGGAAGGGGAAGTTTTTTCTTCTGACAACATAAAGAAAATTTCAGTTACATTCATATTTTCAAACTCTTGTTTTGAGCCTTTCAACTATTGAAGCCTTTAGCAATCCTTGAGTCTTTGGGTAGGAGCGCTGCCTGGATTCAGAGAGTTCTCATAGAATATCAAGGGAATGTGATGCAAACTCTTGAATGTCTTCAAAATGAAGATGCAAAGTATATGGTTTTTCCATAAACTGGAGTGAATGATGTAGGTGGAGACGTGTTGTCAACAGGTGGGCTGTCTGCTATGACGCAGGGGGCTCTAATAAACAGTAGAATCAGATCGTTCTGTTTTATTTCTCATTTAACATCCCTGTGATGTCTACTTATGAGGATGACAGAGGAATAATCAAGCCCCCTCATCAGTCCACACTACTGTAGTACCAGCCATGTTTAGTCATCTGACCAGTGACAGGAGTTAAATGTTCAATTCACCAGAATTTATTCAGAAAAGGTGTTTCCGTGTCGTTTATATACTCAACTCCCTTTTTATGGGCATATAAAGCAAAAGCAGCAAAACAACCTCAATCAAGCAAACATTTGTTTCTTATGCTAAATGACTGGCATGTTTCTGTTCTGATGACATTTTTTTTAACACTGTCTTTTTATTGATTCTTTTTAAGAATATGAAACAGATATGGACATACAGAAGAAGACAAAAAAATTATATAAAAAAATATAGAAATAGAAAAATCAAAACAAAAACAACATAGTGGATTGCCATGTCTCATTTTACTCCAGTGTTATCAATAAGATCGTCCTCGTCCTTTCGTATAAACTGAAAATTTCTCAAAATGTATCTAGTTGACTGATGACAAGTCAGTAAAGAAAATCATGAACATTCATGAAACTTGATTCTCTGTCCATAATTTATTATTATTATTAATAATGATAATAATAATAATATTTTAGTTGATGAAAGTCAGCACCTTGATGTTTTGTTGGATTCATAATCTTATTTAAACCATATTCTTTCTCGCTTGTAAACTCATTATATTACCTGAAATGATAGATTTATCCCAACCAGAGATCATGTTAACCAAAAATATTCCATTATTGATGGACTTTTTTTAAAAAGATGAAAGAACTGTCTGAAGGCTGTCCATCATTTTGACAGATAGAAATACTGAGGGTAATCTACCAAAGAAACAACACTTTGAACAGAACCTGCTGCAGGATCGCTGGTCTGTGTCTTAACAAAGCATCCAACAGTCCATAACAGTATCCTGTATATAAGCCTACAGCGCCACTGTTCACACCTATGCTGAATACAACCTGTACTGGGTCAGGTGACCCACAGGTAACCCACAAAAACATGCAGGGAGGGGCTGTTCAACTAACTTTAGCCAAATTAAATTATATGCTATTTTGCTAACATAAAATGTCAAGACAGCTACGTCTGCTTAGTTATTTTAAAAAGTCGAGAAAATGTGATGGCATTGATAAACGCAGTGAAAAAAGAGGGACTGATGCAGTGGAGGACAAGTAAAAGAGATAACAATTATCAGCCAGGAGGGACTACAGTTACTGCATCGTTGAGATATTTTTGAACATTAAATACTAAATATATCTCATTAAAAATTACATTTGAAATGATGGATAATAATGTGTTATGTTGGAATTTTTATGACCCTGTCCATCAAAATGATCCCAGCCAAAGAGAAACAGTGTGTTGATGTCATTATTATGTGCTAACATCAACCAAATAATCAAACCACAAAATCTGGCTCATTAGTCCAGTTTGTTCTGTTTTAGGTAAGTGCATGAAGCTTTTTTTCTGACAGGGTTATTATTCCCATCATTAGTGGATTGATTAGTCAAACACCTCAAAGAAGTTCTTTGTCATTATCTTCTTCACCTTGTTACTCTGACTATAATATGTTTTTTTTGTTGTTGTTGTTGCCTTTCATCACCAAAGCTGAAGCCGAGAGAAGATAACACATTAACTTGAAGAAATGTAGAATGTAATAGAAATATCAAAAAGTACAGTCTGTTACTTATGTAATCAGGACTTATTTCAGGTTTCTTTGGGTGATTTTCCTCATATTATAATAACATAATTCAAAAACTGTGACAGTACATAATTTTTACTTGAAGAACAACGTGAAAACTATGGAATGTACTGTTTATAGATTACATATGGACATCATTTCCTTCAGTACTGACCTGTTTTTTAGGTTCTCTCTCCTCTGTACAGTGTCAGACTTTTCTCACATTTATCTGAAATTAAGAGTTCAGTCTGTTTCTTAGTAACAGCTGCAGCTTCAGAGAAATATCAGGCTGTAAATGCTGCTTTTCCTCCTCTGTCTCTGCAGGATAGCAGTGTTTTCTGTGACGGTACTAAGGGATGAGAGGATCGTGGTGGTGGCTGAACAGAGACCCGACTCCACGGAGGAGGACAGCTTTCAATGGATGAGCCGCGTCCTCCAGGTAGAACAACGGATGTTCTCTCAGAACGTTCACCGATTCACAGCTGTAACATATAATAATAATAATAATAATAATAATAATAATGCATTTTATTTCAAAGTACCTTTCAAAACACCCAAGGACATGATACAAGGATAAAAAGAATACACAATAAAAGCACAGGATGTAAACATAAAACAAGCAAGTATATAGTAGCAAGTATATAGACCAAAAACACCCCAAAACATGAAACCAGAAAGAACCTGACAAAATGGAATATTTGTATTTCTATTCAGTAGCAATGTAATAAATACCCAGGCCTCTAATATTAGCATTTTGTGTAACTTTCTATACATTAATCTATTCAACCCTGTAACACAATCTAACACAAAACGCTGGACAGTTAAAAGCAGAAGCTTCATTCATGTAAAACCAAGTTGTGATCAGAAAACAGTAAAGGCAAAACAAAAGTTATTATTTCTTCATAATGCAGCCCTTATTTTTGCTGTTCTTTGGTTTGTTCAGGTAGTTTTAGCAGTAAAGAAATCATACTTGTACTCCTTGAGAGCTTAGTGTTCTTAGCACAGCAAAGATTGTTGGATCGGTTTGTTTTATGAAATTATTCTTGACATGATGGTCTTGGACAGTCAGTTTGTTTTTGATATTTATATATCCCATTTAAGTGCTGCTTTTTTTGAGTTGTGTTCTGTTTTCTGAAAATTGGTTTTGTTGAGCTTTTAGCTGACATTCTTTTGGTTACATGGATGTAGCATTACCATGGCAACACAGGCTGAATTGAAGTCCCAGGGGTAGCCAGGTACAAGAGGCTACACAGGATAAAATGCTGTTATTATTGCACAAAACACCTGTCGTTTTTTTTTTCCCCAATTCCTCAAAACACTTTACAAGTGTGACCTCAACACTATACACATTACTCTACAAAAATATGCACAGAAATTGCATATCTATCAAGTAAATTGCAGTCATTTAAAATAATGTGATCAGTAGGGATGCTAAACATCAGTACTGGCCCACAATTTCCCAATATGGCTGAATTTTTTTTTACCCTTGCTTTGTTGGTGGACAAATACATTTATTGCTAAAATTGATGTTTTAACTTCACAATCCATTTTGTCATCTCAGGCCATAGACAGTATCCACGGAGTCGGTGTCTTCTGCCTGGCTCTGGTCCCGGCCAACACCCTTCCCAAGACTCCCCTGGGCGGCATCCACCTGTCAGAGATCAAACAGCTGTACCTGGAGGGGGGGCTGCACCCGTGCAATGTCCTCATGTGCCCCCACACTTGTGTTACCAACCTGCCTAAACCACGGCAGAAACAGCCAGGTGGGAGCGACCGGCCAATCACTGCTCACACATGTGTGTTCCATCATCCTGTCGACTGAGATGTGTGTTTGTGTTTCAGAGATTGGACCTGCCTCGGTGATGGTGGGCAATCTGGTGTCAGGGAAGAGGATTGCTCAGGCTAGTGGCAGAGATCTGGGACAGACTGATGACAACGACCAGGTGACACACGATCACAAAACAGGACAACAAATACAAACACTGAACAAAGAGGAACTGCTACTTGTCCCAAACATAGGAAAATGATTCAAAGTGGGTCACAGAGCAGTTTTTATCGGGTCATCAATTGTTAGATATCATTCATGTCATCAAATCTAAACAAGAGAAGATTTTAAGTCAGGATTCTCAAACTCATTTTCTATCAAGGGCCACATTCTTGATTTGTTCTCAACTGGGTCAGACCAGTAAAATAATAACATAATAACCTATAAATAATGACAACTCCAAATTTTTGTCTTTGTTTCAGTGTAAAAAAAAACAAAAACATTAAATTATGAAAGTACTTTTATAAACTATCTAAACAAAAAACATGCGAATAATAAAATAATAAAAATAAGTGCAATTCTAACAATTTTATCTCTCAACTACATGTGCACAAGGACACTAAACACTTAGTAACAGGCAGAACATTGTTAAAATTGTGCTTAATTTTGTTTAGACATTTCAGATTGTTCATATATTTTCAGGTCATTCACATTTTCTTTTTACAAGATAGTTTGTAAATGTAAATATTTTAATAGCTTAGTGTTTTTTTTGCACTAAAACAAAGACAACAATTTGAAGTTTTCTAGGCATAGTGTAATATTTTTTTCACATCAAACCAAGAAGAAAATATTGAGTCATTATTTTTTTGTTGATTATCTTGGTTTGTATGTGGAACCTGAACATCCTTGACTGTGGAATTTTTGCAGTTTGCAAATTCATCTCATCTACCAGATTGGAACCTTTGGTGGGCTGCATTTGGCCCCCGGGCTGCACGTTTGAGAACCCTGGTTTAAATGATTTAGACATGAAAAAGTGGATGGAAGTGATCAAATGTTCTGCACCATTTATGAGAACACTTACTGCTGTTTACATGTGGGCGATGGTTTGGCTGTAAAATCATGTCTGGTAATTGTTCCCTGTATTAACTGGAAAAGAGTCTTAGAAGTGTTTCATTCAGTTTCCAGCAGTAGACTAAACATAGTCCCAATGAGCTTCTTCTGATTGTGTTTTTGTGTGGTTTATTGATTCAGAAAACCAGATTACAGCAGGAATGTATCAGGGTTTACTTTGCACATATTTTACACAGATACACTTAGAGCTGAAAAAACAAAACTCATTCATGTTTGGCTCCGTGTCTTCCCAGTTCCTGTTCCTGTCAGAGGTTTTGCAGTGGAGGGCCCAGACCACACCAGACCACGTCCTTTACACCCTGCTCAGCTCCCGGGTAACATTCACACACCACACTTTATTATTAAGACATGTGATCTATATCATATAATTGATTCTATGTTTTTTATCATCAACGGCAGTATTAGACTTTAGCTTATTTATTTTATATAAAGTCAAAAATAATCCTCAAACAGATTCTAAAAACCCATATTCTGAAAAGTAACACGGAAATGAGCTTTATGCTAATTATGGAACAGCGGATCTTAAAAATGGAGGCTTCAGACACAGTAGCGTGGGATTGATAATTCAGTCTGGTTACTCCATCAGTTCATGTTTTGCTGAACAGTTCATTCATTCATACTCTTTTGTGTGGCCTGTGTTCTCTGGAGACCAGTTACTAAATACAGTAACCAAAAAAAAAATCTCACTTTCTTCACTGTAAAACCTTCATAGGTAGAGAAGTTGAACACAGACTGTCATGGTGTAGACTGGGGTAACTGATGGAAACTTTAACCTATTATTTCACTTTCTAGTTGGAGTTTGGTTAAGACTAGGAACCAAAAAACATGGTTTAAACCATGGTTAGTGTTTGGGAGTTGTCAGATATTAAATCATTTTTAACAGCATGCTGAAACCCCTAAAGGCAAACTTGGCCCGTGTGCTTTTTACACCAGTCTACATCCTAAGGGTAGAGACACAGTCTTCCTCTCATTACCCAACTTGTAGCTCCTCAATTCTTCTTCTGACATCTTACTCCCTCCCACCTGAGATGTGAGCAGAGGAGTCAAGTTGAAGGAGGAAGAGAGAAGGAACATGCTTTTAACAATATGAGTCATCCTAGCCATCATTTTACATAAATGTTAAAATATGATCTGGATCATGTTATTTTGGTTTCACCGCTGTTTTCATGACCACTGACAGATGAGCAGGACAGTGTTTATGTAAATTTATAATATACAGCTTTTAGTTCAGCGCACTAGGTGGCATAATGAGGTGTGGAGCCTGCAAGATTTCATCATAATAATTGAGATTGAGTGTAAAATTTTAAGGGTGTCCAATTTTTTTTTCCTGCAACTGTACAGAAAATTAACTCCTGACTGTGCATGCTATCTAACTCCTCCTTCCTCTCCTGTCCTGTAGGGGGCGGTGTCCAGCTCCCTCACCTGTCTGCAACTGCATAAGCGAGCAGAGCGAGTGTCTGCTCTGCTGATGGAGAGAGGAGGTCTGCAGGAAGGTGATCATGTGGCTCTGGTCTACCCACCAGGTCAGAGCTGATGTAGCTCAGAAAGATCAGATTCAGATCGTCATTTAAATCCAGATTTGATCTTAACATCCACACTTCGGTTATGTCCATGTGCTACAGGTATCGACCTGATCGCAGCTTTCTACGGCTGCCTGTACGCTGGGTGCGTTCCTATAACAGTGAGACCACCTCACCCTCAGAACATCTCCACCACGCTGCCCACTGTCAAGATGATTGTTGAGGTCAGAGATTTTAGACATTTCATCAAAGATTTTTTATCTTATCAGTTTCAAGGTCTTTCAGCTTCATGTTTGACCTGTCCGTCTGCAGGTGAGTCATTCAGCCTGTGTGATGACCACGGCTGTCATCTGTAAGCTGCTGCGCTCCAAGGAAGCCATGGCCACAGTGGACATCCGGAACTGGCCGCCGGTCCTGGACACTGGTAGAGCAGATTCCCTCAAACACACAGACACTGTAGAGCTTCATTAAAAACCCTGTGACTAGGGTCCAACATCATACTCATGTGCATTTAATGTTAAACTTTTGTTTGTGAAGAGAGAATACCCCAGAATTGTTTGGATGGTGAACTAAAAAAGGTCTGTGGTGTGAAATCAAAAGCCACATTATACAACGTGCCACAGTAAACACACACCTCATAATATTTCACTATTAGGATGGACTTACAGTAGTTCAGTCAGTTCTGTTCCTCAGTTATGACACTTTTCATTCAAAGATCTCAAAAAACTCTGCACTTTGCCTTCAAAGATCTAAACAGCCACTAATGCTGTCAGTATATTGAAGTAAGTAAGATAAAATGCAACTTTTATTTTTTCGTCGTCAGCAGATATGACCTATTTGGGTGTTCAGAAGCTCCGTAGTGAAGATGGTAACATCTTCTGCAACATTGATTCACCAATAAAAGCCATGTAGTTTGTCAAATAACTGTGGTTGAAGATGCTTGTTTTTATGTTCTGTGAAAAGATATATTTAGTTTTTTCTTCACTTTTCTGTGTTTTGATATAATTACATTTAAATTTATTCTGAGCTTTAATGGAAAGTTGCATGATCAATAAATTAAATATAGGAAAATACTGATCTTTATGGAAAAATGCAGAGGATTATATGATAATAAATGATGATAAATCAGTTAGGAAAGAATAAATGTGGAGAAAAATTCAGTTACAAATTGTCCATGTTTGATTTTGTACCAGAATTAGTGACAATAGTAACTTTTAACAGCCGTGGTGAGTTAAAAAGATAAATATAATGAGGAATTTATGTGTTAAAATTCACATTTCACAGTGTTTTTAATTTGCCAAGGATGAATAAAATGAAACTATCTCATATTCTGGTCCTTTTTTAAGGTCCTGTGGTAAAATAGTGGGTTCATCTTAAGATTAATGTTGAAATCAATGTAGTATTTTATGTTACAAAATGTGTGTGTGTCTGTGCTGCAGATGATCTGCCAAAGAAGAAGCCTCCAGCCCTGTATAAGCCCACCAACCCTGATGGCCTGGCCTATCTGGACTTCAGTGTGTCAACAACCGGCATGTTGGCTGGAGTTCAGGTCAGCTCAGTGTAATCCTCATCACTCAGTAAACCGCATGACGAGCAGTTTTCACTCCTTATTTGATTTATTTATTCACTATATTCAGTCCAGAAACACAAGTAACAACAGATGATGTGTACTACAGAACGTACAGAAACAATGACACAATATAATGGTTGTGCTTTCTGTATTTAGGGGAAAAAACTACACATTGAATTGAAAAACACGCAGTAGAGCTAACCAGCTGAAGTGCACCTTGAATAACCCGTTCATTAACTTTCCATGTCTCGATCCTGTTCCTTGTTTGTCTGTGTGTTGTTGTCTCTCTGTCCTCCTCTCTGTCTCTTTCATCAGATGTCCCATAATGCCGTTGGAGCCTTCTGCCGGTCAGTGAAGCTGCAGTGTGAGCTGTACCCGTCCAGAGAAGTGGCCATCTGTCTGGATCCGTACTGCGGCCTCGGCTTCGTCCTCTGGTGTCTCTGCAGGTCCGTCCAGTTTTGTTTTAAGAAGTCTGAGAATTTTAGATATTTTGTCGTTTAGTTCTTCAGAGCACAACAAAAGTCAGGATCAGACTAATTTATTTATCATCTTGTCCTGACGTCACAAAAACAAGTAGATAACATGAAGTTTGAGGTGAGTTGTAGCTTTTCAATCCACAATCAGGTTTGACTTGATAAACTAAGAGTAAATGTTCAGAATTCTGTACTCAGGTGAAAAGTCACAAATAGAATCTAACTTAGAATTTGGACCAATGTTGGATTTTTGGAGTAATAGTATTTTAAGCACTAGACAATGGGAAACATTCAAGAACAGGAATTGTCAATATATTTTACGGAGTTCTTCAAGCCTGTATTGTCAATGAATATCCTCTGAAAATCGTCAGAGTGTGTTTATCTATCACATGCACTAGGTTACAGGAAGTATCACAACCCAGGTTCATGCTGCAACATAAACAAAACTCATGCTGATTATTGTAGTAATTGTCATTATCTCATTTAAATCCTGATTTTTGGACCAAGACAAAGTAAAAATTATTACCTTTTGGTATAGAGTCATCAAACTAAAAAAATAAAAAAATAAAAAAAGTCATGTGATTCTGTTTTCAGTTTGGGAGCGAAATGGGTGTTAAAATGAATTCATAACGAGGTTAAAACCTGCAGCTACAGCAATACCAATGTTTTTTTATCAGTTTAGTCAATTGTAGATGTATTTTTTTTTAGTCATCCTTTTGTACAAGTGAAACAAGACAATCTCTGAATGAGTACAAATGTATTCAACAGCTATATAACAACACAACAGAACTTTGGCCGCGTAGTTGATGTCAGTAAAAACAGCGGATGTTTGCCAATGCAGTATTTAGACAATATGTCTGTGCCTCCCTAAAAATAGCACTTAAAATCACTTGTAATGCCAGACACATCCTCTGGTGTGTTACTGTTTTCATGCAGCGTGTATTCAGGCCATCAGTCCATTCTGATTCCCCCGGTGGAGCTGGAGTCCAACCCGGCGCTGTGGCTGCTGGCCGTCAGCCAGCTGAGGGTGCGAGACACCTTCTGCTCCTACAGCGTCATGGAGCTTTGCACCAAAGGACTCGGCCTGCAGACTGAAGCACTCAAGGTCAGGAAGACACTGACACAAAACAGTCTAACATTTGATCAACATGTGAAATGGTTGTATCAGACTCAGATGACGACACATTTAGCTTTTGACGCCAGGAATTAGCACCAGGTTCAGAGAGAAGAACAGCATTAAGCAGGAAAATCAGTCATTTAATCGTTTTTGTTGTAATGAAATTAATCTGGGATGTAAAAAGACTAGTGTGGCAGAAAGCTGCCTGTCGTAAACTTAATAAAAATTTAAAAAAAAACAGCACACAAAAGTGATTACTAATGATAAATAAAACAAATATATTGTGTACTGTGGTGACAGAACACCTCTTAATTTGCTCAAAGATGACAATGATGTCTTATACTTACAGCAACAGAAATTCTATGGCAACAGAGCATCATAGCAACTTAAAAATAACTCATCACAAGACTTTTTACGTTTTGATCTGTCAGTTGCTGCCAAACTTAAGTTTTCTTATCATGTCATGAACTGCAAAACTTTTGTCGCACACAACCACTAAAACAAAATTGTACCAAAGTAGATCCACATCCTCAGATTTGTAGCAAAATTACAGGTTTAAGTTCTCTTGTCTTGATTGAAGACGGTCAGTGTTTTCTGTCATGTACCTTGATCACGACACCTGAAGAATTTCTGAGTCTAATCTGACGTGGCAACCATGAGAGCGGACAACAGTAATGAACCCACACAGTCTGAAGCAACTTCATTCAGGAGACATCCGTCCTCGAGCTCGGTGGTAATAAAGTCGGACTGTCTCCATCTGTGTCCGTCTGCTCAGCCTGAGGCCACGTCTGGCTCTGATTGGTCACTGATGGATGCTGCTGAGTTAATTTTAGTGATTACCTTTCTGTATGTCTCCATGGAGACTGGAAGCCAAGTAAAAGTAGACATGTTCTGTACTTTACTGATTTTTTTCCGTTATAAAACACAGAAACACTCAATATGTTAGTATCAAGAATGAGGATATCTGCCAGTATGTAACGGGTTTCTACTCAGTGTCATTATTATGATTGTGTGTGTGTGTGTGTGTGTGTGTGTGTGTGTGTGTACATATATGATAACCTGGTAACACTTTGTCACCATGGAATTAAACTGAGTCTGATGTTATGAAGTTTTAAACCTAAACCTAAAATTAATACCATTGTATTTTAGATTAATTCAGTCTGATAATCATATTCCACATAAAACAATATAAATAAATAACTTGCATTGTGTACATACAAGACAGCACTTTGATTGAAATTGTATCTTAAAAAGGTTTTAGAATGCATTAAATCTAATTAAAGTAGTACCTGTAAACACATTGTTCTATTTCTTAATAAATACCTCTATATCATCAAATTATTCCACATTAATTTTAAGTCCTGTCTAAACTCTAAAACCCTTAAAGAATGTTGAGATTCTGGTTTAGAGTTTAGTATAAAATTACAACTCAACACTGTCTACTTCTTTTTTTTTTTTTTTCTTTAATCAAACAAATAAATCCAAAGACATTCTCCTCTTGAGAAGAAATGCAGATAAAGTCTTTGTTTTAAATCATTTTTTATAACTTTTTGGTTTCAGTCTAGATATTACTAGATATAAGATGTCAAACCCCAAAGACCTCAACACCTGCAAGAGTCTAAAAACTTGTATATAGCCCTAATACGTTTAATAACTTGAATCGGTTGCCCTGTCATTATGTGTAAATTATTCTGATAAAATACACTTTCTCAGCTTTTCAGCTACATTGTGAAAATACACAAGATTCTATAATAATAGCTGAAAGAACAGGTAAGAAAAACTGCAAAAGTAGTGTTAGATTTTTAAGGGTTTAATAGAATAAAAGAAACATCATGGTTCTTAAAGGTAGAAAATTGTTCAAATGTACTGTACTTGTTTATTTTTAACATAATGAAATTCAGAAATGATCTGAATCATCTCACTCTGAAAATTATGAAGATAATCTTTTCTTTCTGCAGTTGTATTCTGCAAACCTTTATTTGAGCTCTAACTGATTAAATCTAACCCACCAGAAATATTGAGGCAAAATTAGATTTATTCTTCTGATGGAAAAGTAAGAATTATTTCACACAAAACAAGGCCTATTTAATGTTTGTTTGTTTTTTTTAATTCTATTTAACATATTCCTGTGTCTGTTTTCTAACCTCCATCATAAACATGTAACAGATGATCTAAAGTCCCTCTGACCTCTGGCTTACGTGTGTTGTCGTCTCCTCTCCAGGCTCGGGGTCTGGATCTGTCCCGGGTTCGGGCCTGTGTGGTGGTGGCGGAGGAGAGGCCCAGGATGTCGCTCACACACTCCTTCTCCAAACTCTTCAAAGACCTCGGCCTTCACCCTCGATCAGTCAGCACGGCGTTCGGCTGCAGAGTCAACCTGGCCATCTGTCTGCAGGTACGACACCAACCCAGCCCGGTTCACACTTACAACCACAACATCCACAAACAACTCTTTGAACTCTATGGTTTAGTCATTTTATGTTTTGACCAATTTACTAATTTCTTCTTCAGTATTATTGTATCCACTCTCTAGTTCTTTTACATCTTAAATCTTATACATCTTATTTAACCCAGACCAAAAATTCTCTCTTACTAAGTATCTATACCAAATCTTAAATAACAGTTTTATTTATATTATCTAAATAGACTATCCCACATTAATAAATATAGGTAATATATAAATATACAGTTTCAGAGCAGGAACAGCATATTTTTTTCAAGTTTTACAAACTGGTTTTTGGAGAAAACATCTACTAACGCACAGTATGATGTCCTGTTTTACATAACGCATAAAAACATACAAGCCATTATGATTTATGTATAAAACTGACCTGAACCAGCCTCAGTGTCCAAAAATCTGTAGCACCTGTACAAAAGTATAACATTTAAAATATTTTTTTCTGTATTTTGGCAACATTTAGGAAAAGTCATCAAATTTTAAGATAAAAGGGGTATTTTTACTGTTGAATGTAAAAACGGGTCAATCTGACCCAGTTAGTAAGGGTTAAGAAGCGGTGTGTATTTATCGATGATCCTGTTGTTTTCTAATATAAATACAACAGTAATGATGTGATTGATAAGTTTTATGATATGATATGATTTTTACAGTTTTGTTACAAAAAATGAACCTGATTTTATTGTCCTCATAACAATTACATCTGAAGTACAGTATGTAATCTAACTAATATTCAGAAAAACAGAGAAAATAATAATAATTGTGTCATACACTGCATATATTTCCAATCAAAGTGTAAAAAACAAGGTATGTTTGTTTTTTACAGATTTTATAGAATGTTCTGGTCTTTGTTTTTATCTGTGTCTTCATGTATTGGATGTTTTTAATGATAAGCAGTTCTTGTGAATTAACTTCTACAAGTCTGGTGTTCGTCAGATGATCACTGGTTCTGTTCTGTGATTGGCTGCAGGGCACTTCAGGACCCGACCCCACTACTGTGTACGTGGACATGAGAGCGCTGCGACACGACAGGTACCGTCACTTTTATGTATCTGTCTTTTATTTTACGGCGTAAAATGTGGACTTTTGCTAAGATTGGGAAATAAAAAAATTATTGCAATAATTGTCAAATGTTTATTTTATTTTTTTAGCTTAAACACTGATGTATGTTCCTGAATCAAGAGGAAGCAACATGTAGTATTCATGTTAGGTAGAATAAACCATCAGCCATTAGGGCATAAATATAAAAACACTAAAAATATGTTGTTGTTTTTTTAAGTCAGAATGACGTCTGTGTGCAGCAGCTATAAATACATTTGTGAATCTAAATGAACCAATTTGAGTTTTCAAATTACATCAACTATTGGTCATGTTTATGAAGATTGTGTTTCCTAATGAGCTTGTTTACATATATTACATCTGCATAGCTTTTTTCTTTCATTCCGGTAGTGATTTTGTATCAGCTCTGTGTCACATTTCCTTTCTGTCTTTTAGACCTTGTTCATCTGTTTAAATTAGACAAATATTTATGTTACACTGGTCTTTTACTGCCCTCTAGTGGACATGTGTTGCAGATCTGACTTCTGGGTGCAACACATTCATTTCAGTGTGATCTTAAATGGGCCGGACCATGAAAATTATATAAAAATAACCTGTAAATATTGACCATTCCAAATTGTTCAGCTTTGATTTTGTACAAAAAACTAGAATTAGATTACAAAAATATTAAAATGACTATATTTATAAAGATTCCTTTTGCAAAAAATAATAAGTAATCTGAACAGCCTGAAAATGTTAAGAAAAATAACAACTTTAACAACTGCAACTTTAACAATATTATGTCTAGATTTATCATTTATATTGATGCATTACAGATGGCAGTGGATCTATAAAGGCAGAATATTGTTAGAATTTTGGTTTGGAATTTGTCATTATTTATAGGTTATTCTGCTATTATTTTATTGGTCTGACCCACTTGTGATTAAATCAGGTGAAAATAACTTTGACTGTTATGTTTTCAGTAAAATTTGCACTTAACAAATGTGTCCTGCAGGACAGTTTGAAATCTGTAGCGGAACAGTTTTGTACATTTGTATGTTTGACACCTCTGAACTAGAGCATTTACATCGCATCAGATATTATATTGATATTATTCTGTTGTTTTGGTTAATTGTCTGGTTTTAACATGTACTGTTTTATGTGTTTCAGAGTTCGACTGGTGGAGAGAGGTTCACCCCACAGTCTGCCGTTAATGGAGTCTGGAAAGGTGAGTGTGAATTATAGCTGAAGTAAATCACATTCTGTTAAAAATCTAACTTATTACTATTTAAGAGGAAGTTCTTCACCTAAAAGCCGAGTAATTAACACCCAGTGCTGGCGACATAATATGCACCTGATGCTTTTATGTATGAGAAGAGTCAACTGTGAGTGTTTGAAGTGAAATCTAGTGGTGCTTCACGGCTAAAACAGGCACGTAAAACAAAAACAGAAATGGCAGTACACCAAATGTCAGAGGACTCTCTCTGCTCATCCTCCCACATCCACTGAGTCAAAACACGGAGCAGGTTTGAGCCCTGAAACGTCCGCCCTTTCCAATCCGTCTGTGGATATGTGGGTGAGGAGAGCATCACAGAACAACTCTGTGATAATTACTCACAGAGCCGGCTGGTTTATTGATAGAAATACAGACTGTGTAGGCATGACAGTGTTTGTCTGGATGGACGGAGACTTTAGCAGCTTCACGTCAAATTCAGACGCGGAATGAAAATAAAATGTACATCGATAGGACAGGAACGGTACACAGCATGTTTTCCTCAGTCTGCACTTTGCTCTGCTGTTCAGTAACACCATCTTCAGCAAACTTAAGCAATAAGTTCTGAGTAAAATAAGTGAAAGTAGGAAGATAAGAGTGTGTTATTATGATGAACCTCGAATGTATTGTAGAGTATGATTTAAAAATAAAGTGTTTTGAATAGGGTTGTCCCAATCTGATCATGTGATGGGAAATCGGCGCCGATCATGTAAACCTTCCCGAAATCTCAAAGTGACGTCTTCAGATGTCCAAAAAGATCCAAGCATGTGCAGTTTGCTGGCACATCAACTGGACACATAATGACAAACATTCTCAGACGAACTGCTGCAAGATGATAATTAGTCTATTCCCAAAAGAACTGTCTGTCATCAGTGAGGCATCATCAGTAAACGTCCTCTGACACATGAAGATGGATGTGTATTCATGTTTACTGGTCGTGTTGGGAAGTTTTATATAGAGATTTGACTCAGAAAGAAGTGGTAACCATGGTGACTGATTCTGTTTTTCACTTTAAGATCCTTCCCGGGGTCCGCATTATCATCGCCAACCCAGAAACTAAAGGCCCACTGGGAGACTCGCACCTTGGGGAGGTCAGCATGACTGCGGGTTCTCAGTTGTAGATTTCCTTTTTTTTTTTTTCATTTCTGTCTTTATTCTTTTTACTTATTTCCTCAGCAGGTTTTATTCATTTTATCTTTTATCTCTTTTGTTTTTCTTTTAGTCTTTCCGTCATGTTTTCGTTTTGTTTTTTTTTTACATCCTTGATTTTCTTATATTTTCTGCTAAACTGTATGTTTTCTTGTCTTTTCTCTGTATTTTTCTTTCCTTTTTTGTTGATTTTTTTTGTCCTTCTATTTCATTTTGGTATTTACTTCAGTCTCCCTTTCATTTCCTTCCCTTGTCTTATCTTTTACTTGAATTTCTTGTGTATTGTCTCTGATTTTCTCACTGTTTTATTTGTACACTCTGTCGTTTTAATCAACCTAAACCTTTTTCTCACATCTGATCTCTGTTACTCTGTCACTCACTGTTGTGTCATTCGTGCAGATCTGGGTGCACAGCGCTCACAATGGCAGCGGTTACTACAGCGGTTATGGCGAGGAGGTTCTTCAGTCCGATCACTTTAACTCCAGGCTCAGTTTTGGAGACACTCAAACGGTTTGGGCCAGGACCGGGTACCTGGGCTTCCTGAGACGCACCGAGCTCACAGATGCTAACGGAGGTTGGTTTTTTTCCTCTTTTCTCCACTACATTTTGTCTGTTTCTGCTATTCCACCAACATCTGTAAATGTTTGTGAACAGAGAGACATGATGCTCTATTCGTGGTCGGCGCCCTGGAGGAGGCCATGGAGCTACGAGGGATGAGATACCATCCCATCGACATCGAGACCTCTGTCATCCGTGCACACAAGAGCATCATGGAGTGGTACGTTCCACTCACCTTTTACAGCTTTTATATAATATCTTCGTATTTATATGAATATTTTTTCCCACATGAATGTCAAAAATTCACTAATCTCTAGTGACCTGTACAAGTTGTTTTACTCCTGGGCATTTTTAGTCTAATGACTACAAATACTTTGTGTTACAGGAAGGGAAATACTGCAGTTAATTTTCATCCAGATTTTATTTACACAAAAAGCTGTTGAGATTTGTTCAAGTCTGACTGAGAAAATGCTAAACATTACTGACCTGTGTTTTTATCATCAAGTTCCAAAAACGTTTGCTTGTCGTCAGTCAGAGATCTTAGAACGAAAGAAATTCAGAACCAGCAGATCAGGCCTTTATAAATCATTGGATAAAAGTCCACTCTTGCCTGATGAGACACTGTGATGATACTTGTTTATTCCACTCCTTGTGTGTCTATTCACTGGAGAAACCAACAGTTTGACAAAAATATTGATATCTGAAAGGCTTAAAAATGTAGCAGGACCAAACAGACAGTAAGAGAGACTGGATTGTGCAGAAAAATACATTGAAATTGATTTATACATTGGAGGGAAGTTTATGTTCATGAGTTTAAGCCTCTTTTTATTATTTAATTTAATGTTAGAATATTTTAACAGTCTTCACATTCATTTATTATGATATGGGTTCAGTTACTTTTGTAAAAAGTCAGTAGAAATGTCCTTCAGATTCATTTTTACTTGTAGGAAACCTGTGCTTCTTTCATTTTTACTGTTTTAAAGCAGCTGAATGACAACTTGTAGAGCCGAGGTCGTATCCGTACTATAGATGCACAGACTCTCAGATGAAACCTGATTGGCCGAATGTCTTGCCCTCAGTGCCGTCTTTCCGTGGACCAATCTGCTGGTGGTCGTGGTGGAGCTGGAGGGCTCAGAGCAGGAGGCCCTGGACCTGGTTCCCATGGTGACCAAGGCGGTGCTGGAGGAGCACTACCTGATTGTGGGCGTGGTCGTGGTTACCGACATTGGCGTCATCCCCATCAACTCGCGCGGCGAGAAGCAGCGCATGCACCTGCGTGACGGCTTCTTACAAGACCAGCTAGACCCCATCTATGTGGCCTACAACATGTAGCCTGTGTGTGTGTGTTTGTGTGCGTGTGTGTGTGTGAGAGAGAGAGAGTGAGCGAGCATGTGTGTGTATGCTGTGCATATCGCCGTTGTTGTTCCTTTATTTCCCAAAATCAGGATGTACTGTATTTTTGAACCTGCGTATGGTGTGGTCTTAAATCGTCTGTTTTCTTTAAAGTCGTGCTGTGCCGATCGATTGGCTGATTGATTGACTGACTGATTGATTGATTGCTCAGTGGTGGTGATATGACCATTTTGCACCCCTTTTAATCTCGTGACCATAACAGGGCGTCGTCGCTGTAGAAAGCCTTAGGGGAACACTGTGCACAGGCCGAGCGCCTGTCGTTTTTCAGAGGTTAGGAGGTAAAAGTAGAGAAAAAACACTATAGAGACTGTGTGTCATCATCATTTTACTGGTCGATTCCAAACTCCCAGATTTGTGGTATTATTTCAGTTAGAGCAGGGGCCGCCAGATTATTGTAAAAATATAAATATTGTACATAGACATAATAATCTATATGGAGAGGAACCTAAAACACAATGAGGTGTAGTAGCCCCTATATGCAGCTCTCTCCACCCGCACCCTGTGTGTGTCTGCAGAGTGTGTTCATCTGTCTGTGCTTATGTGTGACAGGGACATTTTGTGTCATTTTAATGCGATTTTTTAAAACAGATTTTATCCTGATCAAATAAGAGTCTTAGATGTGTTTAATCTGCAGACAGAAACTCAATACAACCTCCATATTAATTCAGTGGAAAAAAAAATACCAACAATGCATATTCTCTGAATTCTCTGCTTTAGTTTTTAAAAGCCTGAGAATTAAAAAAAAAAAAAAGAAGAAGAAGAAGAAGCCTTTTTCTTGTAATATTTGTGACTTTTGATCCATTTCAAGGCAAAACACTCGGGCTCAAAAAGGTGCCAATATGATTTAGAGCTTGTAAAGTGAACGTCCGGGAGAATTTTAGTTGTGGAAAGAGGACAAAAGTCTAGATTTATTGACTGTGAATTTACACAGAAGACAGAGAAATATGCATTTGTGTGTGAATGAAACGGAAAACAGTGTTTTTCTGTTTATAGTCAAAGCATTTAAAGCTTCCACACTGTGTAGCAAAGACCAAATAAGAAGTACAATTTAAAGTTCTCCCCAACAAGAGTTTTTTTTTTCTATACAGAAACAAAGAAACATGTTTTTTTTCTCAGTATAAGAAGCTAATTTCTTTGATAATAAGTTAATTTATCTTGTTGATGTATCTCAAAACAACAAATATTCAAGCACTTCTCATCTTTAGATTCAAGGAAAGAACATTTTCTAAGTGTAGAAAATAAAGTGCACATTTACGTCTTAAATTATGGTTGAGTTCTGATCCTTGAAGGAATAAACCAGGCACTTATTTTTGACGCCTCGTAATTGTCTTTGTGATCTTGACTTAACAGGACATTTTCTGTAGATCGGTAAACTCCCTATTTTATAAACTAGGCCTTTTTGTTTTCTTGCTAAAACAAGAAAAATGAACTTTGTTATCTCCAGATGAGATGAATAAATAATGTAATGTTGTGATAAATACTTCCAAACACGCTGAGAAAATCATTTTACAAACTCTGAATCTTTTTGTCCTTTATTTGGGCCAATTAGAATACACGTGCAATGTGCAATACCCATCATTTCAGTTCCTTTAATGCTTCCAAACAGCAAAATATCAGCATTTTTCTCAGTTAATTTGCATTTAAACCTGTGAAAAACTGTCAGATCATCTTTTTTTCCATGAAGCAGAGTGCACTGTGTGGATGTGAAAAGAGGGAATATTAGTGTTTAAAGGGAATCCATGGATGCTAAAGAGAATTGAAGATTAAAAAAAAAAAAAAAAAGATCCTTAAATGAGAATATATAAAATAAAATATATATGATGACATGTCAAAAATACCCCTGGTGATGTACTGATTATCAGATTTATAAACAGAGTGTCATCATGAATTTATTTTCTTGTTGATTCTGTCTTGTATTTTGTCATCGTTTTTATCAGAAGAAAAACAAATCTTGATGCATATCAGAAGTTGCTTAGCGCTTGTTTGGCTAACATTCGGGTTTGTTGGTAGCAGCGTAGCGGTCATGTTTCAGTCCCTGAGTGTGTGTGTGTGTGTGTGCGTGTGTGTGTGTGTGCGTGCGTGTGTGTGTGTGGTGGAGGATGGTGGATAAGAAGGAAAACCCATCACGAACCCAGAGGACTCTTATGTGTGTTCAGGGCTGGATGGGAGGGGGACTGCATGGTGTGTGTGTGTGTGTGTGTGTATGAGTGTGAGTGTATTGTATGTAAATAGTGTTGATTTTGTACGGTAAAAGTGTGTGTGACTTGTTTTGTACACATGATAAAAAGATTAAATGACACTTTTATAAGAGCCTGCTATCGGCTCACCGTCACACTATACAGTGCAATAAAGTGCTTTGATTGGCTAAAACTCAGACTGTTTGTTGTCATTATTACCCCGCCCCCTGAAGGGGAGGCCAGGGGTATTGTTTTTCATTCTGTTTGTTTGTTTGTTTGTTTACACTCTAGCAGTAAAAGTATTGGTTGAATTCATTCTAAATTGGGTTTATAGATTTACCAGTGACCCAGAATAGATATCATTACGTTTTTGAAGCAGTAGGTCAAAGTTCACACTCCGCCAAGGAGGTAATGTTTTTGCCTGGGTTTTTTTTATGTTAGCAAGATAACTCAAAAAGTTATGAATGGATTTTAATGAAATTTTCAGGAAATGTTCACTCTGAGACAAGGAACA
>JAPSES010000115.1:839774-857242 GCA_029822895.1 Maxillicosta whitleyi
ACTGAGAAACAAAATTTTTGGCCCCATTGACCCCAATGTTAACAAAAATTTCAAAGTGATCCAGAATCCAGGATTTCCTCCGGATCACCCCCAAAAGTTAATCATTTCTTCCTTGTGCCTTTGCCAACAAATTCTGAAAATTTCATCACAATCAGTCCATCACTTTTTGAGTTATGTTTCTAACAGTCAGACAGACAAACAGACGGACAGACAGACAAATGCCGGCAAAAACATAACCTCCTCGGTGGAAGTAATTATAGTATCATTCGAAGGAAATCCAAAAAGTTACTTCTCCATATTGACTATAATGCAGTTTTTTTTTTTTCCCTGCACAAGGTCCCATGAGATACACCCAGAAGGGGCGGGGCTTCAGGTGTCTGTTCTACTCGCCGTCCATCATACCATATGTTGTTACTTGTTTCATGGGGCTATTTTCTGTTTTTTTCTCTTTTTCTTCATGGGGCTATTTTCTGTAACGTCTGGACCCCTCTGCCCTCAGTGAGTACTGAGCCTCCTTTCGAGCTGAGGGAACAGTGTCTGATAGTTCATGTAAACACAACTTCAGAGTGAAGTATAAAATCTGTCTGCAGATAATAAAGACCTTGTGGTCGTAATTTGTCCATGAACATCGTCTCTAAGCCTCAGATGCTGAACTCTGGATTTAACAAATGACTTTTATCTCCTCCTCCTGCTGCTGCTGTTTCCTGCCTCGACTTCTTTCCATGAGGCACAGTTCATCTTAAAGGGGCTCAGAGTCATTAGATACAAACACATACATCCACAAAAAAACACAACATGGTCAAGTACAGTAATATGTGTCATAATATTCGGTTACAACTGCAATATTACGGTGCCCTGGAAACCTGTCATATCCTCTTGCTCAAGGGTGTCAAACATGTGGTTCTAGACCCAAAAATGGCCCCCGAAGTGGTCCGGTCCGGCCCATGGGCTGAATATGTGGAATGCAAAAATTACACTGATGATATTAAGTCATAAAATAGTCAGACAAATAAAATAATAGCACAACTTTCAGTAGCAAATGTTTATTTTTTTTTGTTGTTGTTTTAGTTTGAAGAAGAAAAATTACATGATAAAAATGTTTACATAACTATTGTTTCACAAAAATAAGTGAATAATCTAATCCATGTTGTTTCCGGGGCCACATACAGTCCAATATGACTTGGAAGTGGGCCGGATCATTGAAATAAAAACATAATAATATATAAATGATATCAGTTCCACAATTATATGTGTAATTTCTATGCCTTAGTGTGAAATGTTTAGATCTACAAACTATCCTTGAAAAACATGAACAAAAAGAAATGCATTTAAAAAAGTGCAAAAAATTTTTTGCCAACAAATCCTGAAAATTTAATCCAAATCCGTCTGTAACTTTTTGAGTTATGTTGCTAACAGACAAACAAACAAACAAACAAACGCCAGCAAAAACATAACCTCCTCGGTGGAGGTAAAAATAGCATCATTTGAAGGAGATCCAAAAAGTTACTTCTCCATATTGACTGTAATGCAGTTTTTTTTCCTGCACAAGGTCCCATGAGATACACCCAGAAGGGGCAAACAAACTCAGGTGAAAACATAACCTCTGTGGCAGAGGTAATTAGATTTAAAAAGGCACAATAAGGAAATTATTGTGAAAAGTATTGCACAGACTCATCATAATAATCACATATGCTTTTATATTTTCCAGCGAAAATGAAATTCAAACCTTTGCATTCTCATTGAACTGCTCCTAAACCTGATCAACCAGAACAAACCAGCGACCAAGACCTAAAAAGTCAGAACCTGGTAGATTCTGGACTTGGTATTGATGCTTAACAGTCCACGGGATCCAGACTCCCATCATGGCCAGGAAGCCATTCAGCCTATAAAGTTCAGCATTACTGTGATTCTTTTTTGTCATAAAGACAAAACGGGGGCAAGTGAGCCAGAGTTTATGGATGGAGATGTGTTTGGACATAGAAGGCAGTGTGGCGGCAGCAGACCAGAGCCAGCAGGTCATCAGCTCTCAGCCAGAAGTCCTGAGAATCAAACTCAGGAATGAGACACTGATGCCAGGCTGCGACTGTCTGTATATCCTCACATATTTCACTTGTGTGAGTATTTAGACCAAGTGGAAAAAGTACAGAAAGCTTTTTCTTTTATTTTTCTCACTTGGCGGAGACCAAACTCAAAGCTAAAAGTTGAGCGTATTGGATTTTTTTTTTAACATTTATTTTTTACCAAAGAACCAGTCAGTCTGGATGGGAACACAATATTATCAAAAACAACACAAGGATAAGTACTTTTAGCATAAATAAACATACAGTTTGTGTTGATCCGACCAGTTTGTGTTGACGGGTTAGTAAATGTAGATCATGCCGGCTGTAGACGGTGGTCAAACTACGTTACTCTCAGAATTTTGTCCCAGGCTGTCATTGGTTTCAACACGACAGCCATGTTTGAGATCTCACACAGTAGGACGATAGATAGATAGATAGATAGATAGATAGATAGATAGATAGATAGATAGATATCATTTACTAGATATAGATATCAACATTTACTCTGCAGCCTCTGAACATCCAAATGGGTCATATCTGATGACCATAAAAAGATGAAGAACTGCATTTTATACCAATTATTTACACGTATTGATATGATTAATGGATCAACAGTTATTAAACATTTTAGATCAGTAGATGCTCTTGGTCGGTGGTGGGTGTTTGGGTCTTTATGGGTTAAAAACAGGAATGGCACATTTACTAACTTCAGTTCCTAGATATCAATATAGTATTAATATGACCTGCTCAATGCACTAGTTTGTCCATTTTTTTCTGAGCGGTAAAGCCATGGTTACCACCAGCAGCTCACTGAGTGACTGGGATGACCTGATGACTAGATTATTTTTTTGACAGTCCAATTTTTTTTGACTTGTCACTTTTTTTTTTTAACACTTTTTCTCGATCTGATCTAGATTTCAGTCGACATGACCTGAAGTTTAAACGTCTTGTAATTCCTAGTTTTAAAAAGTTTTTATAATGAAAATGCAGATTACTTGTTTCCATAAACTGTATGAAGGTTGGTGCCATAGGTTACATTACATACATGGCTCTGCTAAAAACGACTTTGAACTTTAATTTTGTTAATGTTTTCTGTGTAAAATGGCTAAAATGCCTTTTTTTTCATGAATGAGACTGAAGAATCATTTAGATCCCTATGGATCGGACAAAATATAGCGTATCAGGACCCTAGAACCCTGCATTGTCTCTAAAATGTCCTGTCAGAGAGATTTCAAATACCGTGTTTTGACCCATTATGTCTCTATAATGGAAATCAAATATTAAATCAAATTGCAGATAAGGTTTTGTGTGACATTTCTGTACCCAGTAGTGAAGTGCACACTCTGCTGGTATGTCTGTGTGTATTGAAATGTTTATGGTTGTGATTGTGCGTGTGTAAATGTATGCATCCTGTGTGTGCACGTTACCAGATGTTGGGTCAGACATGGGGAATGTTGTTTATAGATGATGACCAGGCTCAGACGTACACAGAGGGCAGCGTAAACCAGCTCCACAGACTTAGAAGACTTAGAGCAGAGGTAGTTTTGAAATGGACCAGAGCCTCGTCCTGACCTCGTTCTTATTCTGAAGGAGCCCCTTCAGTCTGTAAAAAGAAACAGGTGGCAGCAGAAGCTTAACGAGTGCCGCTGATAATATCTGGTCCATGTTTCATGAGAGCCAGTCTGGTCTCATGTTGGACGCTGTGGGAAAACGAGCCTGGATGTTACTGAACTGAAGAGCTCTTAAGTCAGGGTGAAGTCTTTGTCTCTTTTTGGCAACAGTCGGATTTTATTACATCAGAAAAAATGTAAACCTCACAGATCATTAATCACTCAGCGTTCAGCAAAAATGGAAAGTCTGGAAAGATGTCGTCATGTTACCGTTATGGCCGGACAGGAATTCATGGTATTTAATACTTACACGTACATAGAGTTTTATGTAAATGTAAGTGTCATGGAACATGAACACTGGTGATGACAAACAGAACAAAATCAAAAATGTAGAAAAATCTGTACAGGAGAAGTGGGAATAATATGAACTATTCATTATAATGACGCCTTTTATGGGATTATGATGCATAAAGCTGATGACCACATGTTCATTAACCCTCCTGTTATGTTGGTTTTTCAGGATGTTTATTCACTCAAAAGTTGTCCAGAACCATAAAAATCCTAATAATCACTGTTAATATTGAATTACTAACTCTATTACTACCTGTTCTATTAGCATTTTATATAATGTATTAGGAAATAAAACAACAGACAAAATAAATAAACAGAAAAATGTACAAATCTACAAATATCTGTACAGTAGAAGTGGTAACTATTTATTACAACGGTGCATTTCACTGGGTTGGATGTATGAAGCTGATGACCTGATGTTAATTAATTAAATCCTGGTATTGGATCAGTACTCAGTATCAGCCTAAAGCGTGGAACACACTATCAGTAATGGAAATGATGCTAAAATCAATATTCAGTTACACAATCCTGATTTTCATTCACAACTTTCGATCATTATTTCCACCATAAATAACATTCCTCACGTTGGAGGTTTGCAGTTGTATTTTTTTTTATTTTTTAGCTCTGTCCCTCTACAGCTCAGGTGTCAAAAATGCGACCCAGGGGCCAAATCCGGCCCACCAAAGGGTCCAGTTCGGCCTTTGTGGTCAATGTGTGAAATGCAATAATAGATATGAAGATGTTAACAATCCTTTTAGTTCAGGTTCCACATTCAGACCAAATAAATCAAATGGGTCATATCAGTCAAATACTATTGTAATGACCTAGAAATACTCAACACGCCAATTTTTTTCTTTTTGTAAATGTAAATATTTTCACATATTTACACTAAAACAAAGTATCATTTCTGTATAAAAAAAAAAAAAAACCCTGTAAATAATCTGAACAAATATAAAGAACCTGAAATGTCTTGAGAAAATGAAACACACTATTCTTCCTTTTATTAAATATTTTGTGTATTTGTACATACACTGTGTCTGTAAATTATAATGAACATGTGGAAATGATTAAGTGAAGCAGAATATTGTTAAAATTACACTTATTTTTCAGTGTGTTTGAAAGGATACTTTATAGACGTAAACATTTTCATTGTTTGATTTAACTTTTTTTTTCACTCTAAAACATAGAGAAAAGTTTGGAGTTGACATTATTTATATATTATTATGTTATTATTTCACTGGTCCGGCCCATTTCAGACCAAATTTAGTAGAATGTGGCCCCTGAACTAAAATGAGTTTGACACCTCTGCTCTACAGGTAACAAATGTAAATGAATAAATGTGTTTTTCTGTTTGTGTCCAGCTGATCTTCTATGAGGTGGTGTGGAGACTGTCCACTGTGGGCCACAGTTTATCACTCATCGCTCTGCTGACCAGTACCATCATCATCTGTTTGTTCAGGTAAATTAACACACACGCAATATTGTTTGGAAATGTATATATATTTATTATATTGATTTATTTTGTTTTATATTTTTTTTTACTGTAACTGGATGCAGGTGTAAACACATTTCACTGTGCATTGAACTGTGTATAATTGTACATGTGACAAATAAAGCTTGTCTAATCTTGGTTATAGATACTAACCTCATATTTTGTGCTTAAATACACATGTTTTTCCACACATTCATTTACAGTCACAGAAAAAATATTAGCCCACCCTTGTTTCCTTCAATTTATTGTTCATTTTAATGCCTGGTAGAAATAAAATCACATTTGTTTTGACAAATATAATGATAACAACAAAAATAACTCATAATAGTTTAATTTCAGAGCTTATATCTATCCATTTAACATGTTTTTCTTGATAAAAAAACAAATTCACGTCAGTTCTTACATCAATATCTATGTCATTTTACTGACAAAAACAGTGCTTTTATTCATTCCATGTTTTCTTTTCTGTCAGTTTTAGTCACATGATACACACAGGAGTTAGGACTGGATTCCACAGCCGTTGTTTTTGATGATATTTGATGGTCTAATGATTTTTCTGTGACTTTGTTTATTCCTATTTATACACATCAATAATTGTCTTTGTGATTACATACTTAGTCCTTGTTACATTTTAGAATAAATCACATTGTCCCAAATATTTGTTGTTTTTTTGTGAGTTGACCTTATGAGCAATATGTGTTTGAAGTAACTTTTTTTTTTTTTATTTTAATTTTTAATGCATCATAAACTAGAAATGTGTGTTACTTTTAAGAAAATAGGTTAATAAGTTTAGGAGTAAATATTAAAACCTGGAGGATCTGGTTTATTTTGATGTGAAAACACTGGGCCAAAATTCTTCTGAAGCACAAGCAATATTTTTGTATTTATTTATTTATTTTTTCATACATTTTTCAGTAAGTTATAATTTGGCAAAAAAAAAAAAAAAAAATGGAACTGTGGATCTTCCTTTACAGAAGTGGAGCACATCTTGTACCTTGGAACACCTCCTCAAAATTTCATGCATCTATCATGAATAGTTAAAAAGTAAAGACTCTGAACCACTTTGCAAAATCTCAGCATCAACCTCTATTTTCAAAGCTCCAGTATCTCAATATCCCAATGTGTACTGAACTAAAAGCATTATTTCATTAAAGTATAAAGTAAATCTAAGACGTGATTTGATTTGGATTTACCAACATATAATTATTGAGTTAAAGACCTGTAATAAACCACTTCCTTATTTTATTTAATTAACTTTGGAAATCAAGTCAAAAACTTCACAATTAGAGTCACTATTATATTTACGTTGAACTTAAGTAAATTAAATCCCTACAAGTTTAAAGTCTGGTTGTTGGTGTTCATTGTTATTTGTGGTTTTAAACTGTTATGGTGAAAACATGACAAGCAAATAAATGTAGAGGTAAAACTTTCACAACAATAACAGTAAAAATTATGTTTATTTCAGCTTTTCCCTTCAGGGTCGCCACAGTGAATCACATTCACATGTTGATTTGGCACAGGTTTTTATGTCGGATGCCCTTCCTGACACAACCCTCTGTATTTATCCAGGCTTGGGACTGACACAATGAGACACTGTGCTCTTGTGGCTACAGGTATAGGGATGTATAGTGTAAAGGACTTTTCCAAATGGCCCACCTGGGTCTCGAACCAGCAATCTTCCGCACCAAAGCCAATCAACTATACAACTGTAAATACTTTTCAGATTTTTACTCGTTCCTGTCCAGTGAAAACCATGTATCTCCGTAAACTGAAATGTTCATCCACATTTATTTCTTATTCACTATTAAAAGGCATGACACCAACTCACATGATCTTTTAAACATGCTAAGCAGTGTTGTGAAACTAGTTCAACGTTCAGTTCACAAATTTCAAAATGAACTAATTCGTTCATAGTTAAGAGTTCATTCATAGTTCCAAAAAATCCACTAGTTCTTTTTTTTTTTTTTCCAATATAATTTCCAGAGCACAGACAGCAATTATTGGCAGGGTTTTCCTTCCTCTCAGACTTTGTCATAGAAGCTCTGTTAAATGTTCATATGATGAATCCTTGCTGCTCCTTCCTGCTGCAGTCGCCTCCTGCTCCTTTTTTGGTTTGTCTTGTTTTGATGGCACATGCAGTGATACGAAGCTGGTGGCTAGTGTTGTTACCAGATTAAATGTTTTTCCACTAAATATTAAGGGCACTTTATCGTGTGTTTAGCCTGGTTTTCACCTGGAACACTAAAGAAATTTGGCACCTATTAGTGATGGGAAGTTTGGCTCTTTTCTGACAGCCGGGTCAGCTTTTGGCTCAGCTCTCAAAGAAGAGCCAAGTCTTTTGATTGCTGAACAACGCTTAATTTAGTAAAATTTAGTTTTTTAATTTTTTGTAGGTCTTTATTTCACCATAACTTTGCAAAAATTAATGGTTTATGTGTTGAAAACCCTTTCATGTGCAGTGGTTTTATGAGAAGTCTTATAGTTGCCTAATTTTGTGCATTTATTCTGTTACAAAACCATTCATTTGTTTAATATTTTAATCAAACATTTTATTGCACAAATTAAGAACAAAACTACAAATAAATCCACACAACAGAACTAGAACCAAACTCAAGCAAACACTTCTATAACAGCCTTATAATTGTCTAATTGTGTGCATTTATTCAGTTAGTTTTGATACACACCTACACAAGGCACTCACACACTCTCCTCACTGCTGTCTGTCTGTCTAACTTGCTGATGCTCCACATTTCAACTCCCCCCTCTGTTTTTACATAATGGTATGATGTATATCCTCACGTCTGACTGGCCACAATACTGACCAATCAAAACCGAAAAGTTCTGAAAAAAAAAAAAAAAAAAAACTGGGACTAATTCACTACAAATCATCGGCTCATCTTTTGCACATGATGCATCACTGGCACCTATTGAACGAAGTTAAATAGAAAACGCATCACAGATACCGGGATGAACTCATTGACAGTTCGTTCATCAGGCAGTAATACATTGCGTTCAGTTTACGTTCATGAACTTCAATGAATGCATTCAGGTACATCACTTGGCGCTATGTATCGAAACAGTTGAAATGATTTATCATTGTATATTTATTTCTCTTACACTTATATTTCATGTACATTCATTCTTTACCATTGTACGTACTGTTTTAGAGAAATCTTAAATTCCTATACACACAAAAAACATTTCCAGTATTAATTCACAGTCTCAAATATTTTACACATTGCAAATCAACATATCAGTGACAGTAAATATTTAGAAGATTTTCACAAGCAAGGCTGAGGGTTTTCAAGTGTGAACACGTTATGTTTAATCATCCATAGGGTTTCCCCCCCAAGGATGAAATTCATTCAGCAGAAGTTGGGAGGTAAAAACTAGAGGGGGGAATTGATCCACCCTGTATATGCCTACATTCACTCAGTGCCAAACAAAGATGTTGAACATTCACTGCATTCTCCCTCAACTATAGTACACAACAGTACTGTTCAGTGGTACAGTGACATCACTTAAATCATGCTAGTTTTCACAGCTGTCATTAGATTTCGGCATAAAAACTCCTTGATTAGATATAGGGGAAGGTCTGAATTAAAGACAACCGAAATAAATATATTTATAAATAGAGGATTGAATGGGACATGCAACAACACGCCAGTGCAACAACCTCCTACTGCGATTTGTGCTCATAAATATCACCTGGACCGTACTGTTTATGTCTGACATCTAAAGAAAAACATCAAGTCTTACAATGGAACCAAGGGGCAATGATCGCAGAGCAGAATGTGTCTACATGGGAATGAGGATTAATTCAACTAAATATGATTGACAGCTATAATAACCATCCACTGTCCCAACTGAGTATTCAGTGTTTCAGCATCTCTGTACAAATAGTGAAGTCACATACAAAATAATTTGTGTTGCCATGGAATATTTCAACCTTTAAACCTTATATTTTAACCTTTAAAAAGCCAGTAGAGAACACCTGTCAGTGAGTGTCGCACGGGATTGCTGCTGTAGTTTTTGCTCCACAGACAAATGGATTGGAACATTGTGTAAGTAAGGACCCACTTCTGTTTGACGATAAGCCAATAGCTTTACCCCCTATATCTACTGCACTGCATCATCAACACCATCACCTCCTCAGCTAATGCACCATCCCTTCAAATAGTCCAAGGCTGGCTGGATGCCCTGTAGCAATACACACACACACGTGCACACACATACAGACACACACTCACTCACTCCGTGTCCTATTCTATTTCCAGCAATAGCAACAGAACAAACCCCAGCTGCTCCACAGATAAACACAATAATTATAAGTGTTTGATTTTTTTTTTTTTTTTTTTTTTTTTTCCTCACTAAGCGAGGTGTTCCATAGCGGGGTCTAATTGTGTTTCAGTCTCGCTGGAATGCTCTGTTCTGCTTGTTTTGCGACTGAAACACAAGGGAGACAGTGTCATTGTAATTGATTCAATTATCTGTGGGCTGGCGTACGTGGCTAATGTCCAGGAAGGGAGATGTTTAACAAATGGAGGCCTCCCCTCAGAGCTGCTCAGTCTCACCGCAGATCACACACACACATACACACTCAGACAGAATGGTGTGTGACCTTTGACCTCTGTGAAGTCGATTCCAGGTACAGTCAGATCTACTAAGCTCCCAATTTGCAGGTACTAATTTGCATGCACAATCCAGAATTTTGCATGTAGGGTTTAACTTCAGTTTGTGATTTACAAAGATTGCTTCTGCAAACTATAACAGGTGCAAACTCTTGGACACCACCCTATTTAAATGAGGATTTGGCATGTACTACTGGACACGATGCACTGGAAAAATAGCTCAAGGATATGCCAGCATTAATGGTAACAGTGCTGAAATGATCTGGACATACGGAAATGTAAAGCTGGAGGAGTTTTGTCATAGAATACATGACTTATTCCTTCACTTATTTTTCATTTTAGAGGTGGTGGGGGGGGGCAGGTACACATAAATTTTGTCCCACTGCAGACTTATGTCAGTGCACATTTTTTATCACAATCATCGGATCACATGCAAAAGAATCAAAAATGTGTTCTCTGCATCTTGTTTCATCATTTCAGTGTCTCCTTTTTGTGACAATAACTATTTACACGCACACACACAAACATGTGTGTCAAACTGTTTGCCCCTTCCTTTGAGACATGTTAAATATAGACACAGGTTCTATGAGCAAAATTGCTTTCAGGTTTGATAAATCCCTTTGCGTGTGCTAAATTAATATATTTACATTTTCTCCTCCCAGCAGACGCACAGTTGTGTGTAAATGCTCCATATTGCATTTTTGATTGAGACAAATGTACTAACTGGAAGCAGACTACACTATTTTGCACCTTTGAAAGACGCATCCCATAGCACTCACTGGTAGTAAATCAGTTTGTACATTTTTTTATATGTGTGCAGTGATGCACAAGTTTTAAGCTTTAGTAGATCCAGCGGCTGTTCCACACACAGCAGCAGCAGCAGCACATGAACAGGTCAAGAGGAGGGGAGCAGGGGAGACGAGAGAGAGCAAGGGGCAACATGAAGGGACAAGGACATTCCTAATCTGTATTGGTTCAAAGTTGAAGTGTAAATAGTTAAAAGTTTGTTCTTGTATTTTAGTTTTAGTTTATTTATTGTAGCATTAAAGAATACATATTTTTAATTTATATTTTGTGTGTTTTTAAGGGATTCTGCGTTGCTTGACTTTAAATTTGTTTTGTATAAATCAGTTAAAGTTTAACTTCGTTAAAAGTGCACTGTAGAGCAGAGCTGTCAAAAATGCAGCTCGGACTAAATCCCAAAGCATGAGAAAACTGGCTGCATCCGTACGGAGCGTTTCCACTACATGGTGACATAGAACCGTAGAACCCTTTTACAAAAATCAGATGTGGAAGGAGACTAAATAGTGATACATTAATCCACATGATGACAGAACAAAACTACACCAGGGTTGGTCATGTAGATTCAGTCTTTGGTGGCGGACGTAAACAGTCAGACGAGAAAACACATAATGAATGAGTTTTCAGTAACTCTGAGCAGACGGCGGAAGTAACGCATCGCATTGGAGAAACTGTTGTGTATGTGTGGTCTGTGCAGACACGGACTGGATTGTGAACGTTGGTAGTTTAAAAATTATTTATATTTAGTTCTTATTTATTTTTTAATCACTACTTAATAAATAATAATAATAATAATTATTATTATTATTATTATATGTATTATTTAAGTCCAGCAATACAGCAACAGGGGAGCACACAGGGTTACATTTCCTTCAAGGAATGTAGGAAAGTCTAGTTATATGTATTATTTATCTAATACCTGATCGGAAGATAACGTCCGAGCCTGGATCGAGTCCACAGTCATGTGATCGGTGCTGATTTCCGATCATGTGATCGGATTGGGACAACCCTAGTGCACTGTTAGAAAATCCTTTTATTCGTTTTTTTGGGTGTGTAATGAGATTGCACACAATTTTATACACGTAAACCAAGAGTAGATCTGGAATTAAATGTATTAGGAAAATAGAAACTAAAACACCACTTAAAATATCACGTAAAGGAGGGATAGGTTGTTGAACATACTGCTCTGTCCCATTCAGCCACTTGTGTTCATTAATATAAGCATCAACTGAACATGTTAGACAATCGGCTCGAAGTTTGGACATTTTCAGTATAGACTACAACTGCTGATGCTAGCAAACAATTATGTTGTACTGTTGAGAAATGTTCATGAGAAGTCTTCACCTTATATGTACAAATGTTGTGACATAACTAGTTATAGATGTAACAAATTAAGAAGGAATTAAAACAAACTGTAGAAATCCACTTGATTTTTGCCAAAATTACACAACTTTGCAGCATCAAAGGGATCAAATTCTAACTTTTTTTTTTTTAACTATTAGGGTCCAAATACACAAATAAATGAACCAAAAATTAATAAAAGTGGATTTAGCAAAATATGACCCCTTTAAAAAAAACACTTAAAACAATTAGTCAGTACGTACATGGTGCTTTTTGGCTTGTCTCTACTCTTTATTATTTACACAGTTTCGCGGCATCTCTGGTCCCTCAGGTAAAAAAAAATATAAAATATGAGACAATTAATTAAGTATCATACTCTGACAATTATAAAAGCTATTACATATGACTTAGATCAATGCCTGTCACAGCTTATGAAATGTAACTGTATAATATTATGTAAAAGAGGGCATGTTCTATCAAAACATTAGCATAGATGAATATGGTCTACATTGCCGACATGTTTTGAGTCAGAAGTTGTAATTGTGATTCAAATCTATCCTCTCAAAAATATCCTTTCAATTAATAATCACCATCTCATTATGTCATATAGAATTTCAATATTTGACTTGTGGCGCAAGCCTCATTGTGCCGGTCCCAAGCCCGGTTGTGTCAGGAAGGGCATCCGACATAAAAACCTCTGCCAAATAAACATACCAAAGTGATTTGCTGTGGTGACCCCAGAAGGGAAAAACCTGAAAGAAAACATCGTCATTGTATCTTAGTAACTTGAGCCAATCATCACTTTTGATGTATTTTTCCTTTTCTAGTAACTAAAAAGATAGGTGAAGTTTAAGTGCTTTTATTCTGGAGCATTTTGCTTGCAGACCAGTGTATTCAACCAGCTGTGGGCAGTTGAGTCCAGTCTGCACCCTGAGGCCATTGTTGAAATGAGATTGAAACGTACGCTGCAGTAAACGGCCAGAAACAGGAGAATGAACGGCCGTTACTGTTTAGTGGGATGCTTATTGCTCCAGATCTCATTTGTCCCAGTGGTCATTGCATGACGCTGTTTGTTTGTCTGTGTGGGCTGTTTTGAATTAATGAAGCCGATTGTGTATCGATTTTGCACTCGCTGATTCTACTTGGGCTGTGTCTAACCACCAAACATGTATAATTTATGACTTGGCTGCCTGTGTGGAACTACTCCTCTGAAGTATCTGCTCCACACTGTGCCAGGCTGACACACATTATATTCTTTACATAGTGATTAAATCGTTGTTACAGAGATAAAATGTTCTAGTCACAACATTCTAGTGTGGAATTCAGGCTGAGTTATTAGTTCACTGTCCTGGAAGTTATGTGACACACTTTAGCATTTGGCTTCCAGTCCAGTTCTGTTTTGGTTTTGTGCTGGACGTTGCCTGGAAACAGTCTTCCTGTTGTTCAGTGGAAATGATTGAGGATGATTATACCACCTATTATGATTTATTATTCCTAATTGAGCTAGGGAACAATACATCACTGTCTGCAGCTCTAAATTGAATTATAGCAACTTTAATAATATAAAATATGCCCCAATCTTAAGTTTGCAGCCTGCATATAATTCTTCAACAATAACATTTGCACACTAATGGAAGTTGCAAATGAACAGATGATCATCGTGTGTTTGGTTCCTTTGAAATACAGGGAGATTTTATTTGAGCACAAATGACAAGTCCAAGATTTGAATTCAACATTATCTGCATTAATGTAGATGATTTTTCTATCAAAATGGGTAGTTATTTGTTTACATGCTTTACTAGTTTCAGCTTCTTCTCGTAGGCTTTGTCAGAAGTGTCACAACGATGTTGCTGTGACATGTTTTATAGGCTGCTCAGGTGGATTGGCCAGACAGCAGGGAGGGTTTATGCCCATTGCTGCTAGGATGTATGCATTGTCATCCCTGTTCATTGTCTTTGGTGTGTGTTTACATGTATCTCATTGGCCTTTCTAATCCAGTGATGGTATTAGTTGCTTTCAGTATGAATGACCCAGGTGTTGTTCCAGTTCGTAGTGAGGTTTTCTCTTTTACAATGGTCGGATATAGTTGATTTGAAGTTTTTTTTATGTGGTTGTTCTTTTGTTGCACTTGTTAGTCTGTGTGTTGCTTCCTTTTTGCAATCCATCTGATGTTTTTTGTTTTTTTTTGTGCTCCAGAAGATTTTCCTGTCTCTCCCATATATCTTTTGTTGCATGATAAACATGGAATTTCATATATGACATCACATTTCTGTTCCTGCTGTATATTGTCTTTGGGTCTGACTAGTAATTGTTAGAGCAGTGGTTCTTAACCTTGTTGGAGCTACCAAACCCCACCAGTGTCATATGCGCATTCACTGAACCCTACTTTAGTTTAAAATAAAATATGATTTTTTTTCAAATTCAAGACATATAGTTTTTCCACTGGTGCTCAAAATGAACCATGCAGAACAAAACCAACATTCCCCATCTCCATACAGTTTCTCGCAGTGTTCCTTTAATTTTGCCGGTGCAAGGCAAAGGCAAGAGTTGCTCAACTTGGCATTGCAAATTATGCAGATAGGATGCTGACTCCCATCCTGTTCTGTGATACATGAGAATATTGTACATATTCGTTCGACCACTTTCTTTTTTTGCTCAACATAGTTAGTATGGATTAAAATATGAAGAAAGTAAATACACAACGTAGTATGATGACATTCACATGTTGGATCACTCCTGAGTGCACTAAATTCCTCGCAGCACTGCTTGGCCAAGCAATGTCACGTGAAAATCTGCAGCCAGTGATGGCCAAGCGGGGCAGGGAGGGTTTCTGTCCCCTGCTGTCTGGCCAATCCTCCTGAACAACCTATAAGACACGTCACAGTAAAATCATTGTGATTCTTCTAATGAAGGCTACAGGAAGTAGCTGAAACTAGTAAAGCAGGTAAACCGACAACTACCCCTGTCTGATAAATTATCTACAATAATTGTATGTGGAAGACAGTATGAACCTCTACTAGATTATCAGTGTTGAACACATACAGAAGCTGTTACCCATTAATACTGTCACTGGCTGTAAACTGTAACGAAACGGTTTGATTAGAGAATGATTCTGGCTTTAAGTCATAACATGGCCCCTCATATGTGATTCAGCATGTTTCCAGTTGTGGTTTGGTTGTGGTTAGACACTATATTCCAGGTATTAAACATTCAACCACTGGCATCAGAAAACAAGAAGTAATCAAGGTGTTTCATTTCTCTCAAGGGTGGTCTGGAGTTCTATAACTATCTGCTAGGATCAAATAAAAATACAAATGAGTAAAACAACAGCAGCATCTGTATCTGATGATAAACGCATGACGATAAACTGGCACACACACACACAGACACACACACACACACACACTGAACTTTGCATTACATTGTGTGATGAATCTGATCTGTAGCTGGAAGGAGGAACTTCTGGAGCTAATGTTGTGCGTAGTTCCAGGACTAATATATTGAGTACAGCAGTGTTTAGTCTGGAGAGACAATAACGTAAAAGGGTTTTAGCCCAAGCACTTAGCCTTCTTTGTAACTCGGCAGTCAATGTTTTTTTTTTTTTATTGTTAAAAGTTTAGTCTTTTCTTAAAGTAGGTAAATAATCACCACAGAATACGAAAGTAGAGCAAACACTATTTTTTTTAGATCTCAGGTTTTAAACACCTCACTCAAATCCTCAACCCATCCACCATCTAATTCAGCCTATGAATGAAGAGTCTGAGTACCACCCACTATACCACCCATTATACCACCTGCTATACCACCAAAATATTTTAAAACAGCCAACATTCCCTCAACATTACAGGATTCTTGTACCAACATGTGGCCTTTAACAATAATTTTGTAACCTGGCAACCACCTGAAAAGCACACTTCAGAGCCACCTCCTATTAGTAATGAGCTAAAGTTTGTCCCAAGCACACCAGATCATTCTAGAGATGAGAAAAAAGTGAGAGTTAAGCTAACAAAGAATAGACTCAGTCCATTTACCTCCCTATTCATACCTCATTACAATACCCCAGCTAGCATGTCACATCCAGCTGAGACACTTGCACAATATATGGCACGTCGAGACTTAATCACTTCAGGCCTTTGATAGGCCAGAGAATTTTAGAACGTGGTACTCTTCATTTTTTACTGTTGCTATAGAGTCCACCTCACATACACAGAATAATTGGACCCTATGACAAAATGGTTAGGAAAGGAGTCAGGTAATCAAGTGCAATGACTGAAGTGAATACTGAAGTATGTAGTACAGGTCAGTGGGGGTGTTCATGTTCTAAGATATATCTTACAGGTGTGTACCCTAAAGGTCACAACCCTAACCCTAAAACAAAGTCCAAGAACAAAGACATGTTCGTTTTAACATGAGAAGATTTTAACCAAAGAAAACTATTTTAACTTAAGAAGGGCTATTAATGCTTATGCAATTGAGGATGACCAGAGCAATCGTTTCTTAGCTCGGCCCAAGTTCTTTGAACTTTTTAACATTAAAACATGATCCTTTCTCCCATAATCTAAGAAAATGCTCAGGTCTCATTGAAACATGGGGCAAAGTAGCTGAGGGATTTCAGATTGAGTCACTAGATGGGTCAGTAAAAATCTCATTACCTCCTTTTATTGAATGTCAGGCCATTCCTAACAATAGGATTGGAATACCAACGCTTAGTGCTGTGCTGCATCAGCCACACATACTAGATGGCCATAGCCAAGTTCATCCCAGAGCTAGACCGTAAGGCTTAAATACTCCTACTACTACGGCAAGACATTTTACAGGCACACAAGGTCAGGCAATGAGTTAATGGCCCACATAATGCTCCTTTTTCCCACATTTACATCTTGCATGGAGTGTAATATGAGAGGTGGGTCTTGGCAAAGTTCATAGGCTGACAATCAGCACATCCAAAACCATTGTTTTAGAAAATGGCCACCCCACACAAATAAGTCCAGGAGACCACCTGAAAAAACTCTGGGACAAACTGTATTGAACCACACAGAAAATAATCTCATCAAGCAGTGCCAAATAATACAGAGCAAGCAGTCAGTCAGCGTGTGCCCCTGAAATGGAACTTCAAAAAGAAAGCTCAGATGTAGAAACAATATGTGGAGTTCATGGACAAGATCTTTTTCAATGGCCATGC
>JAPSES010000115.1:859838-878528 GCA_029822895.1 Maxillicosta whitleyi
CACCCACCCCTACCCCCTAAGTGAAATAAAATGAATTAAAGTCATAATAATGATAAGAAATAAAATAAATAAATAAATAAAAAAATTGAAATAATAATAATAATAATAAAAATACAAAAAATAATAATGATAAAAAACAACTCTAAGTAAGCTCAGATATTGGTCTCCTCAATATCTAATGTGTCTATAATGGAAAGCAAAGGGTCCCAGGTTCTATCATATTTCTCCAGGGAGCCTTTGAGGGAAAACGTTCACCAACCTCTCCAGTTTTAGGTTCAACCATTGATTATAAGAAGGGGATACAGTACTATGCAAAAGCACTTGGCTACCATCAGATTATAATCACCACACATACGTATGTAGTTCTCAGCCCCTGCTTTAAGAGGCAGTCTGCATATACAGGAAATGCTCCATGTACATTAAAATTAAAAACAAAGATTTAAGAAAGAACAACTACTGTAAATCAAACTGGCAAATAACTTCCTTTACATTTAACACGTCCTCAGGTCAATGGTTAAAAAGTATGATATTAATTTGTTTAAATGTGTTAATGTGTCTGAACTGAACACGCTGTAAACTATGATTCTGTGGGACTAATATGGTTTGGTCCACAGTATTTAATGTAAAGTCTGTTTTTTTAGTCTGTAAAACTTCTCATCAGAGATGCATTAGTGTCATTATTGAGTCTTGTGACATCTGGTCAAATAAAAACTACATGTATTTATTGAAAGAACAGCTTTCAAGTATCACCAAGTGACAATATAAGGAATCAAAGAGATTAAACATCCTGGTTGGTTTTAATGAGGTCATTTTGGCAGTGATGTCAGTATATGTAAATGAATTCTTTACCTAATAATGGAAACTAAATTTCAGTACATGGAAATACAGTCAACAGGATGAAATGGTCACCTACAGAAGCAAAGACATGACACAGACATTCATCACATATGACCGATCAGTTCACTCATCGATTATTAGTACATTTTATAATATACTTGACGTATATTGTAATGTTTTTCTATGTATGTAGATTTTTCCTCAGCATATCCACCATTAAATTAAGATTTATTTCATATATTTGTTTTACTTCTTTTGTTTTAAATAGAAATTTCTCAAACTTTATTAATGACATGAAAAACATGACGTTAAACAACAATTAACAGTTTCACATTTGATAATAACTATCTAATTATAACATTTTTGCTGCATAAACAACATTGTTCAACTTTTTCCATTGAGGAATTTCAATATGTTTGGCTTAATTTCTGGAATTGTTTTAGCCAGTATGGATGAAACTGCATTTTCTTTGGGACGGTTGACCAGTATAAAGTCATCTCTCTTATGTAATATTCTTCATTGTAATGTTCTCAGGAAACTTGCTAATACTAAATTACTCATCACTTCAGCGTAAACTGCTGAAGAAGTAGTCAATGTTGCGTAAATAATGTGTGGATTACTATTTTCACAAAGGAAGTTATTATGTAGCAAGAGCGTTCAACTGTAAGTAAAAGTTTAATGTCATACTGTTGCAATCTTAAAAGAGAGTGGGCGTGCTGCTGCTAGGAAAAAAAAAAAACATACATTTGCAAGAAATGTAACCTGCAACGGTTAGTTTTGTGGTTTATTGCAAATAGGAGTTAGGATATATTTAGAATATTTTCACTGCTTTTCCTAACTTCACACAGTCTGTACTGACATTTATTTAAAATTAAATTAAAGGCATACAAAGACCTATTAGCCTGTAGTAGTAGACCCCCACCATAGACCCCATACCCCCGTAGAAGCCTCCAATTCAATCTGGGCTTCGTCTCTTATCTCCAATATTCTAACATAAGCCTCCACAGGGAGGCTGAAGCATGTGAACTCCCTATGGTTCTAACACACCCTCTGACCCCCCTTCTTAAAAAGGGGGACCACCACCCCAGTCTGCTGTAAACATATGTCAGAAATGAAATTGCTCTTTTGTTTGAAAGAGGTATTATCTTAACTGAAATGAAAAAGATGTCTTTAGTTTGTTGCAGGAATGCAATGACTTTAATTGGGGTCATTTTTGTGGGATAGCAATACAGAAACTGCAATTTCTTAAAATTGATGAAAAAATAAATAAGGATGCAGGTGGCCTCATGTGACGGACATGTTTTATGAGGAATACCTGAAATATGAAAATATTGCAACTTTTCATTTTAAAAATCTTGACGAATAACATCCCTTGGGGTCATTTTTGACCCCATGTGTGCATCTAAGGGTTAACATTTCTTAAATCGTTTTCATTGTATGTGGGGATGTCTGTAGAGTAGAGTAGAGATACTTTATTGATCCCAAAGGAAATTAAGGTGATGGGTCAATGTGGTTTTTCTTGTACTATTGTTGTAACAAAACTATTTCCTGCAAAGGATCTATCTAATGTAAAATTTTGTCAATGCTATTTATTATGATAAATACTTATATAGTTCTTTTCTACTCAAGATACTTTACATAGCCACACACACACACCAGTGGGCAGCTACTATGCTAATATACGATGCAACGCACTGTCATGCCAGACCCTGCTGGGAGCAATTTGAGTTCGGTGTCTTGCTCAACAACACTTTGACATGTGCACAGTAGGAGCCAGGATTTGAGCCACCAACCCTTTGGTCATTGGACAACCTGCTCTACCAACGGCGCCACAGCCGCACCACAGCTTTTCCATTCGCATTGTTAGGAGCTGGTAAGAAACATTTCATTCCAAGACTGTATATTTTTGTACATAGTGTAGTAGTCATATACAGTTGTAGTCATGTGACTACAAAGAAATCTTTCATCTTGTATTTTGTTATTGTATCAGATTTTTTTTTTTTTTTTTCAGTTGTCTGGCAACTAAGAGAGCAACAATGACTTCAGTTTTATTTTCCACCCAGGAAAAGCTTATTTGTGATAATTTCATGCGAATGTTAACAGTATCATTGACATGCTGAGCATATGAGTTAGTTTACGTATGCCTTTGAATCCAACAAATAAAACAATTTCCGAAGTTTAGAAGATTCCAAACATGAATTTAAAAGTAGAACATTTTAACTCGTATCCTATAATTAAATCAAGGAAAACAGATCTACAAAAATATTTTATGATTTACCTAAGTTCGCAAAGACCATTTATCCAGTTGTGATTTTTAATACAAAAATAATATTCCCTGATGAATATGAACAAACATCAAACAAATGTAAGGATCTATTAATTTATTTATCTTTATATATATATATATATATAAATCAAATTTGATCAAATCTTGAAAATTATTGCAAATTTTGTAATTTTGAGCAGAGCGGAAGTTATTTGAGAGATTAATACATGATTTTAAAAAGCACAAAAAATAGTCATATATGATAATTTTATAGTTTTTATAGAATTTTCTGTGTGTAAATATTTGACTTGAGGGTCACAGAGGATGCAAAAAGGGCTTAGTATATTGTAATAATATCTATAATACTTATCCATTATGGGTTATTTATGTTAATTGTGTTGTTTTTTTAAGTTTGGCATGTCAGAATAATTGATATTACATCAAAAAAAGAAAACAATCTTTGAGGAAATTCATGCCATAAAGTAGCCATTATGAGCATCAAATAATTTTTTTAAAAATTACACGAATGTACAAAAACATCCCATCAACTTTTTTATGACAAGTGTACAATTAAAATACCTCCATCAGAAATGTGGTGAAACTTTTTACTGAAATAAACTTGGTAAAGAAAAATGTATTCAAAATATTGGTTCACTATATTTTCAGTGAATAGATGAATATTTGGCAATGTTGATATAATGGTGAGCATAGCTGTCTTCCAAGCAATTGACTGGGGTTTGATTCCCAGTCCTTGGTTCTGTTTACTTCCGGTGTGTTGAACAGGCTCACAACACAGTTTTGAGTTGACGCAAAATTCTGGGAATCAATGACAAACTGGCTATGGTACTCAGGTTCTGTCAAGTAGTAGTTCTCAAAATGTGTAAAGTGTACACAAACCTATATAAATAAACCAATGTATTTTCTTAATTTTAAATTTACATTATTGATTTTTATTTCCTTTTTTCAAAGAATACATACACAATACAGCAAACATGCAATCAACAAGGCCACAAGAACTTACAACAATCTTAAATATACAAACAAAAACAAAGGATTCTTTAACACGAGTTCTCTCTCTATATAAAAAAGTTCTTCATATAGTCTGACAGTCTAATCACATTTAGGGGAGTATAATCTGAATACTGCACATGCAATGTTCAAATTCAACCAGGAGTCTGTTCATTTGTGAAACTGTGCATTTTTATGGATGGGGAATTTAGCAAACAATATTAAGTTAATAATGTAATCAATGTTGCTGTCTTGGTGGATAAAATATGTAATAACAGACTTACTATCAATTACAATGGGGTGTCGGACTTTACACAACACACATGTTATCAGTTTAATCCAGAGGGTAATAGAGTGCTTGCATTTATAGAATGAGTGTATTAAAGTTTCAGTCTCATTATTACATAAGTTACAATTATTTTCGACATCAAACAATTTTAGAAAAGTTTGCATTGAGGATGTGTTCATTCCTTTTAAAAAAAAATGAACCGCTTCCCACGTGTTCTCGCGAGATGTAAGCAACAGCGCCACCGTGTTTATATGCGGAAAAGCGTCAAGAGGTATAAGGAATACTCCGCGGCTAATGATAGCTAGGTACACAAATAGAGATTTAAATCACTTTCTGTCTCCACTGGCGTTCTGGGAGTCTAGTAAAGGCTGGAGGCTAACATAATTTCGGCTGGGACCTCGGTTTTTGCTGCTACGTTCCCACCGAGGCGACGAGCAATAACGCGAGACTACCGCTAATCCCGAAAAGAGGGAAGCGGCCTGCTTTTGTGACCGGCTTCCCGGTGCAGCTCAAACGGCTAGCACTGTCACCACAGCCCGGGGCTTCCGCCGGATTATTTTTCTTTTTACCAACATACGGTTTTGAGGTTGTTTTTGCTTTGCTGAAAGCAGCCGGTTAGCCACACAGTCATCTTACTTTCGACGTGTAATAGTCGTTGTTTTTCACCTAAGGGGACCTTTTACAGCTTGAGCGGCCTGTTTTGTTTTCGAGCCGCCATGAATCTCCGCGAACAATAACACAACCATAACGAGCCTGCTGGGGGCTGCACTGCCGAGCGAAGTGGGAGCAACAGAGCGAATGCCTCTAGTGGAGTGATAAATGCAACGTTTGATAGCAGCTGTGGGCCGACGTGAAAACCGGGAACAAGAATGCATGTGGACTATGGAGGGAGGCATCGGGGGAAAGCATCGCAAACCGGAGCACTCGGTCACGAAAGCCGCAGTTAGAATTTGGGAGCTCCTGCTGCTAGCTAACCAGCCGTATTAAATATAAGGCCAGTGGCGGAGGAAAGAGCGCCACACGATGCTTTGTCTAATCATAACTCATGGATTGTATGGAAACAAACGTGTTGGATGGTTTCTACCCCTGTGAATGCGCAGATTATCGCTCACATCCGTCGAAAGCAGCTGGACTTTAATTACTTCACATTGAGGATGGATTAGATGTGACTGCTCACTGTGTGATACGGGGATGTATAACCTGCTCATATATGTGGGATTTACCGACTGGGAACCGAAGAAGGACTGATTTGTTTATATCTGTCTCATCTATGCCCCCTTCAAAGCCCCCAGACTCCCTTGACAAAAACGGTAATTTTACCTCAAAACAGCCGGGAGTTGTGGGTCTGGATTGTGTGGTTTTGTGTGACTTTAGTGCTTTAACGTGTCAGTAAATCTTAACGGACCGGGCCGAACTGGAGCCCCGGGCCAGGCAGCTGAGATGAACCCGGTGAATGCGACCTCTCTCTACATCTCCGCGAGCCGTTCGGTGCTGCAGTGCGACCCCCGAGACCCTCGGGCCCTGGCGGAGCTCTGCAAACTGCTGCCGTTTTTCCGCCAGTCCCTGTCCTGCTTGGTCTGTGGTGAGTGAAGAAACGTATATTAATTCTGTACGTGATTTAATGAAGTGTCTATGTCAATATATGCGTTGGTAACTATGCGCTGTTGTCAGCTGCAAGCATCAAAATTGAGCTGCTTTCAAGGGCAATCGGAATTTTAAACACCCACCCTCGTATTCAGCCCTTGAGCGAAGTAAACAACTACGTTTCTCAAATAGTTCTATCAGATATTAAAAGATGAACTTGTACATTGGACGTAATTGAAACAAAGAGATAAAATGCATGATGTTAAATCAACAAATGCCAAGAAACAGTGCGAAAACAGACCACATGAGGAAGTACAATAATATCAGCCTAATATGATTTACTGAATGAGGAGCACATGCGAAAGTGTAATTCAGATTATGTTACGTTACAAACAGATACCGCTTTTCTTTAAAGTATATGCCATTTAATTAAGCGTGTGTTTGTTTTTATGTCTGTTATCAATGACAACTTGAAGCAAAAAGAAGTTAAATATTTATATTATAGTTTTATAAAGTGACATGTAAGTAGATGATGGAGTTAGCATACTACTACTACTACTACTAATAATAATAATAACAACGATGATGATATTAATAACACTAGTGAGGTGGGCTGACGATGGTTTACTTATCTGGTTTTTATTCCTGAATTAAAAATGTGTTACATTACATCCGATGGCATGTCTCTCACAAAGTAAAATCATATACCACACGTTGTCTTAATTTTGCTTCCAATCAGCGTGCATTCGCTTTGCATAGTTTATTAAATCTAACACCGAAATTTCCAGTGTGCCTTAAACGCATCGTTGCTCTTAGCTACACCCATCGTGACACACCTCCCTCTGTTTGCTGTTCGGCAGCATCGGGGCGTTTCTGTTTATTATGTAGAATCAAAAGGAAAAAAAGCAGTCCTCGCACACACTGGATTTCATTGCACACCCTTCTAAAAAGATTAACCTATCTTGCAAGCCAAAAAAACGTGAATTGGGGGAAATGTGAGCTATTGTTAGCTTTGGGCAGTTAATCTAGGATGCTCATACACCTCAGACTGTAGAGGTGAAAACGAATCGGTGGATGGATGTTTCCTGTTAAATGAATAATGGCATAAAACCTTCATTTATCGACATCTTATTTACAAGAAAATTACAAACTGTTCTTATTGTATTAGAGCTGCACATTTAATCAGCCTCTGTACCTGTGTAATTATTTATTCACAGTATGTTGCACTTTATATGTCCTGTATGTATGGCGACACTGGGCAAAGAGATATTCTTTGTAAAACATTGCTACACTTTTTGCATCCTTTTTATGTAAGTTGAAGTTCGCGTTAAAGAAGATGTGCACATTTCAATATGATAAGTGACCTGTGTGTTGAAAATTAGATAGAAATTGCAATTCTGAAGTGCAGTATCATAGATGATCACATAAAGTTATAGCCTACATCTCTAATCATTAGTATTGTAATTGTAGTTCCACAAATACAGTTTATTTGGTTTTAGAAATGTTTTATTGTAAGTAAAATTTAGAGGCAGGAAAAGTCATGCCTCTATAGAAGTAAATAAAATCATAAATATGCATAAGCAAGAGTCTTTTAATTGCTTTTTTTTTTCCAATGCCTCATATGACCAAATGATCATAGTAGGATTATCATCAATTTTCTTACCACTATGAACCTGCAGACTGCAGCAACCATGCATCAGTCAGCAATAAATTTTCAGGTCAATTCAATAGTCAACAACAAGCATTTGCAGAGAGGCCAGTGTTAGAGGTACATGGTGTTTTCTTCAACTGGTGATGTATTGGTTACAGCAGCGCAGCACTAATTGAAAGTGATGAAGATAGGTTATAAATAAAGTCCATTTTTGATGCACTTTGTTCAGTTGCTTTGAAGTTTTCACTGCTCCTACATGATGCAGAAAGTTCCCCAAAAGTATAGAGAGCAAGAATTCCACACCTTTTATGTGCACACAGAGTGAGCCAGGCTTCAGCTTTTTGTTGTAAATGAATGGATATATGGTTTATACATGAATTATTAATGTTTTTATTATGTATTTCCCCATATTTGATGTGAGGTAAGTGCAAAGTTGGTGTTTCTGTGAGAAGAGGAGCAGTTTTATTACACTCACAGATAACCTACTCCACCTTCACTGTGTAAATAATAGATCAAAATGAAAGCAGCCTTTACATGGTGTTAAATATAGACACTTGCAGCAGTTATGTGGGATTCATCACGGAGGCTTTGCTGAATGTGTAAGGTTAGTTGTTTCTTATGAATGGACCTTCATCCTCTTTCCTATCTGCAGCTGCACTCCTTAGTGACAAGCGTTGCTAAGGAAGCTTCTCTCAAAGACTGGTTGTCATTCAGTCTGGAAAGCTGCCAAACACCACTCAGGATTACAGACACTTAAAACTAACATCTTATGACTTTATTGCATAGTTTTTGATCACTTGATAGTTAAATATTTTTAATAAAAATCTTTTAAGGATGATGTCAAACTTGATAATGGAATTTAAAAGGAGATCTGTTCAATTTTGTTTGAGAATAGGGCAGAAAAATAACCAGGAATTCTAAATCTTTAAGATATTTGAATCCAGTTTTGCAAGTTCTTGTATTTGTTTGCCAGATCTCTTTTTTTTTGCCATTGTTAATGTTGATCTTTCTAGGCTGTTGGAATGTCGGAATGAATCAGTGTGTGATGTTTCCTTTGCTCTCCTCCTTTAATTCCAGGTAATCTGCTGCAGGATCCCATCGCACCTACCAACTCGTCATGTCAGCACTACGTCTGTCGAGGCTGTAAGGGTCAGAGGATGCAGCTAAAGCCGTCCTGTAGTTGGTGTAAGGACTACTCCCGCTTTGAGGAGAACAGGCAGCTCTCCTTGCTCGTCCACTGTTACAGGAAACTCTGCCTCTACATCACCCAGTCACCTCTTGCCCCACACATAGCCAGCGCCGCCAGTGACTCACCGGACCTTCAGGCCATTCTTAATGAGGGTCTGACATTGGCTGAGAGTGAGCCGGAGGCCGAGGATGTTTCAGATTCAGTTGGTGTGTCGCAGGCGGCCTCCACATCTGAGGCGTTGCAGCCTGAGGAAGCTCCTCCTACAAAAGAGTTTAAGGTGGAGGAGCCGAATCCTGTGAGTGTAAATGGACTGCATGATTGTAACGGTCTTCTCAGTTCAGACAGACTGCAACCCATCACCATAGAAACAGGTGGGGGGGTTCCAAAGCAGGAGTGCTTTGCAGAGGAAATCCCAGTGTGTGTGAGTGTCACAGGGACGGGGGAGGCGGGGCTTTGTGATATCAGCACTTTTGGGGATGACCTCAAACATGGAGGGGGTCCATTGTTGTTGAGTGTGGAGGAGGTGCTCAGGACTCTGGAGACGGACACAGACCCTGATCCCACCCTTGACTCCAATCCGAAGCCGGACTGCTCCCCTTCCGTACCTCAGTCCACCCTTAACGGATCCCTCAACCCTTCTCGCCTCCTCCCCTCCCTTCCCACAGAAAACAGCTTCCGTCCCCTGCAGCCTCACACACAGCCCTCACTGCAGCCGCCCCCTCAGCCCCCCACTGTCGTCCCCCGTGTCCCCCCTCGGTGCCACCGCAAGCGCTCCCGTTCAGAGAGTGACAGCGAAAAGGTGCAGCCCCTCCCAATTTCCAGCCTGCTTCGAGGGCCTTCGCTTGGTGCCAACAGTTCCCCTCATCACCCAAACCCTGGTTCCACCACCAAACAGGAGCCCAAGTTCCCTGCAGTCACGCCCCACCCTCACCTGGCACCGGTGCCTAATGGCAGCCCTCCAAAGGTGGGCAAGACTGTGCTAGTCTCCAACAAAGCACTGAAAAAGACCGTGGAGCATCATGGGGGTCCTAAGAAAGCTTACACCAAGGCCAGGCAGGGGACACCCAAACCTCGTGCGCAGCCTCGAGATCGGGTACTGCCCCACCCTCACGCTCACCCCTTGACACACCCACCCAGCCCCTCAAAGCCACTGTACAAGAAGCCTGTAGAGAAGAAGGGCTGCAAGTGTGGTCGAGCCACCCAGAACCCCTCCGTTTTGACCTGTAGAGGGCAGCGTTGTCCCTGTTACTCCAACCGCAAGGTGAGAAGGCTCTGTGAATAAATGTTTATTGACCATGTATCACAACTTTGACCAGTTCTTGAGACAAATTAGTAGGGTTGAAACTAATGGTTGTTTTAAATGTCAGTTTCTCTGCTGATTATTCTCATAATTAACAGATGAATTGTTTTAGCTCAATCAGAAAGTGGTAAAAAAAAATTACTTTCTTTGATAGAAAAATAAAGAATAATCAGTGTCTTTATATTCATACATACATACTCAACAAATAAACAGAAGTATCTCATAGTAATTTATTTAGTATTTAGCCCTTTAGGATTTTGTCACAGGTTTTCAGTTAAGAATATGATGAATAATGAAATTTGGGTGATTAAAACATGAAACAGTATGTTTTTTTTTGACAGACTTTTCATACCCACACCATGTCCATGTGACAAAACTAGCTCTTAGTCCTTTTCCCTACTCCCTCCTATTTGTGGTGTTTGTATATTTCCTGGACAACTGTAAACTGAACTTTGTATAAAACATAATAATCAAAGACAGATGTGTTTCTGTTGTCACAGCAGCTGTATCAGTCATTGCTCAGTGCTTTACATCCTTGTTCTGCAAGAGGCAGAGATTTTAACACAGCCAGAAGAGCTTTAGTTGTAAATTTTCACAGTTGATCACAGACTTTTTAATATGTTTTACTTTGTATTTGGTCATTTTAGTACTGGGCTTTTAATGTCGTAAAACATTTGAAGTGGAAATACAAGTAGGGATGCGGTGATAGTGAAATTCCAGGATAATGGTACAAATCCTCCTGATAGCCAGTATCAGTACTGATGATTTTTCTGAATTTTTCCCATATTTGTTCGATTTTGTGCTGTGAAACAAAGTGTTTCAGCCATTTGGCACTTTATTTCTTAATAAGCACAAATTCAGTCATACAAATATATGTAAACAAGTTAAATTATAATAATCCAAAACAATAGTGCTGAGTGAATACACATAAGCAAATGTCATCTTATTTCTGTGTCTAGTCAAACAAAATTCATATCATAGCTGATGTATCAATGCTTCTCTAGAGTAGACCTGACACTTCACCATAATATAATTAATAGTTAAATTAATCCTTTTGGCTTCAGATAAATGTATTTTTAGTAACGTGTTTTCTCAAACAGCAGTCAGGGCCTTTATTTACCTTGTTTGAAGAAGACCCAGGTCAGTATTAGAGGCAGATCTGTAATTTTACTTCCCTTTTCTTTAGTGGAAAGCCTTGTTTGTATCTGCTCCTGTTTCCTCTGTTAGTTATTGTAGTGAATCATTTCACTCCGTGCGTGGTTTCACTTTTCAGTGGATAGAAACCAATAACTTCATAACAGGCTTTTATTGTGAAAGCTTGTTGTTATTTGTTTACCTTTCTGTTGAAGTACCCTTATATCCACTAGATGGTGCTCTTGTGTTCTTTTCTTGTCCATTAAACTGTGTCATTAATTTTTTTTTAAAGGCGTGTCTGGACTGTATCTGCCGCGGTTGCCAGAACTCCTACATGGCAAACGGAGAGAAGAAGCTGGAGGCCTTTGCTGTGCCAGAAAAAGCTCTGGAACAGACCCGCCTCACTCTGGGTATCAACCTGACCAGTATCACAGCGGCGGCCCTTCGCAGCCCGGCCACCAGCTCCCCCGGCAACACCCTCCTCAACGTCACCACGGCAACGGGGGCTCCGGTCACGGCTACCTTCCTGTCAGGGGCGGGGCACGACAACAGGGGCTTTGACGATTCACTGGAGATGCGGTTTGACTGCTGAGGTCCCAGCCCTTCCTCCGGTTAGTCGACGCGCACATTCCCCGCCCCGCCAGCCGGGCGTCATCCATCGGGTCGTGCCAGGGGCCTGCGGTGGCGGAGCCAGAACAAGGCAGCTACAGTGACAGGCGGCAGTGAAGCGAGGGTCACCAGCTGAAGCTGAGGAGTTGCCCTCCGTCCGCCGCCCAAAACTGCACCATGCTTGTGATCTTGCATACAAGTCGGAAGAGAAGAAGGAAAAAGGAGATGTAGCGTTACTGTATGTGCAGAGATTTCATTTCAGTGGGGATAGTTCTTTTAAGTTTCTTCTCTACTATGGGCAATGTGTAGAGCATGTCGTGTAGCTAAGTCAGGAGTGTTGACCGAGGTCACACGCCTCTCTGTGTGTGTGTGAGTGCATGTGAGTGTGTATGTAAGAGGGGAAGGGTTTGTTTTGGAGATGAACCTTATGAGCAGGAGCGGAGACATCATCATCATTATCATCGTCAGAGACTGGTGTAATTTATATTCAAGAGAGAAGTTTTTGTATACGGACTTGAGTTTCCATTAAGAAGACATTTAAAGATGTGTTTTATAAGTTACATTAAAAACAACAGAAGATGGTGTGAGGTGCATTCAACCAGAATATTTTCTACTAGGATAATAAGATCAGCGACATTATAGTTAGCGCTGAAATGAGTCGTAAAATCAACTTTAAAGCACTTAATGAAATACAGGTTGGCAAATGTGTATCAGGAACAAACACCACCAGCCAAACGTGTGCGTCTGGTGAATATTAGAAAAACATGTATTTAACCAATAAAGCGGTGAATGTCCGAATCAAGAGAAACTGCCACATGTTCAGATCTTAAAAGTTTTCATGTTCAGTCATTTGTGTTCTTGTTTTAAACACTTCTTCACACAGATTTATGAAAGGTTCCCCGCTGTGTTTCTAATCTTACCATGTTCATGTTAAATATTCTGGTTGATTGCAGCCACTCCATGTTGTTTGTCACATGGTTTCTGGAAGCTACACACATGCTGCTAAATACCACAAAAGACTCAAGGAGAACAAACCTGTTTTCCTTGTCTTTTGTCTTTGTGTTTTTTGTTTCTCTCTCTTTTTTTTTTATAACAACATTTGCAGTATTTATTGGACGTCTCCTAACATAGGTTACGTGTCAGACATTATTTCACGGTTCAGCCCATCAAGTCTGTTGATTCAGTTCGGACTGTTCTGTCTCGGTTACTGTCTTCGTAGTGTTAGTTACTGGTGTCTCCAAACTGTTTTTGTTCTCCCTTGGGGCATTTAAATACCTGTAATATAACTGTAACATATTTCCACAAAAAAGAAAGAAAATCAAAAACTTGACAAGTGTCGTGTGATTATTTTTTCTTTTTTTTTTTTTTTAGCGCGTTTATCTGTAGTTGCACTACCTTTATTAGCCACTAGGTGGAAGCACACACCATGCTGCCTTCAGATGTCCATGTTTTCATCAGGCTTATGGTTGTTTTACACAAAATCTTTATTTTATTGGCTATAAACCATGATAAAACAAGTAGCTTTTAATCAATGAATAAACTTAAGATCAAAACAAATAAGTTATAACTCCACTACGGTTAAAAATTTCACAAAAACAACCACCAGCTTTTTTTTTTTTTTTTTTTTTTTAAAGTTTATTTATTTTACATATTTAAAAAAAAATTTGGCTTATGTACATTCACATTTAGTTTTGCTCTTTTTAGGCACAAAAATCTAGTTTCAATCTTTTACAGCCTTGTTACTGCACATGTTTTTGGTGTTTTGCAGAAGTCTGACTGGAGGTGGATGCTTTCCGTTTCCCAGTGAAGGAGCCAGATTTCAGGTACTACTGTTTCAACTCTTTCACTGATTAACATAAGAGAAAACAATCCAATTAAAGGCATCCAGCACTGCTAACATCCACCTTCAAGATCAAATAGCTGAAAAAATGCACAGTTGTACAACAGTTCAAGGTAACAAACGAAAACCAAATGCATTTGAGAAATAAAACAGACATTAAATGCATCTTTAGACATTTTTGAAAAGGCTACATTCATAGCACAATCATGAAAATATAAAAGTTAAGGTATTTACTCAAGTGCTACAATCCTGCCTGTTTTTTTTTTTTAAGATTTTATAAATGTGCTCACACAGTTCAGGCGGTCATCATCAGTTAATGCGGAGCTCTGTTGTCATGGAAACCACTCAGGCATAATCATACGACAAACCACATCGCCAGTTACTTCCTTTATTGAAAACATTTTTCTCACTATTGTGATAAAAAAAAATATATAATATCTGTTAGTGTAATACTGTGCAGATAATGCTTTAAATGGGCTGTTCGAAATTTTATACAGATTTGTGAGTAACCAACAAAAAGTAACTGCATCATCTTTCAAGGCTTTAATTTATTTAAAGTTAGCAAAAAAAAAATAAAAAATGTCTTCAAAGCACATTTTCTAACTGAGGTAAACTATTATCCAGACTAAAGGGGGCATGTTCACTTGTTATTATTAGTATTATTATTATTTTACTTATGTAGGAAAACTAACATTTGAAGTAAAACTTGAAAATGTCAAAATTACATATTATTATTTCCATCACTGCAGAAATGCTGTGAGTTTCAATGACTTGGATTACTCACTGTAACAATTAACAATGTAAGACATTACTGGGAAAAAATACTGGGCTACAAAAACCGGAGGAGGTGTTTTACACGCCCCATAACCTAACTAACCTGGAAGGATTATTTTTGTTGGGAATGTTCAGTTCTTTCTAACAAAAACAAACCAAAATAACTCTGGTGTGCAGAGGTTAAATGTGCTAAATCGTACATACTTTCATAAGAACCAGAAAACAAATGACAAAAGTACTGATTATCTGATGTTTTTCAATGTATAAAATAAAGTATTGTTTGACATTTACATTTGTGCAATAGATTTATAGATCTTACACATAAAAAAAAAAAACTTTGAATTGTGAAGTGAATTTATTTATTGAAGTAGATCTGTTGCTCTGAGACACACGTTCCTTTTGAGTAAAACCCATTCTCTCATTATTTGTCAGAATTTAACATTTTTAGCCAAGACTGTATCTCGGAAACTACATCCAATCAGCATTTAGGCGTATTTTTTTCTTTATTAATGACTCAAAATTGTTAGTTTCACTACTTTTATTCTGGAGTTTGCTTTTTTTTTTACTCATAGATCAGTCTAATGTTGGACCTAAACTCAGTGCAAAAAGTCCATGCCCTTGTATCCACAACTTTCTGGCAAAAACGTAGAACATTTCTTGGAGTTACTCCTGAAAGGTTATATAAACATATGGTATATTTTTCCAGGATGCACGTAAAAAAAGCTGAGTCAAATCTGTTTATAGGAATTGTCAATTATATACACTTCACTGGAAAGATGTTTCATATTCCTCAGCTACTGAAAGGCCAGAAAAACAAGGGGTGGGGGATGGGGGGGGTACTGGAGGAAATGCAACTTTTTAAAAATGTATTTATTTCTTCCTTATTTTTCTATTGTTTTATGAGACATTAAGGACATATTATCTTTAACCTCGCTTTCTCGGTGTCTCTATACTATAAAAAAAAAAAAGAAAATTTCACAAGAGTAATAAAAAAGGTTTTTAATTTTATACGTCCAACGTCATTGAAGCAGGATGAGTTATATTTAAAGGCTACAGAGTTCTTTATAACCCTTAATATGCCTCATACATAACAAATATCCACGTCTTTTTTTTTTTTTACAAACATTTCAGTGAGCTTTTCTGTAGAAACGGAAGTGAATTAAACCTTGAAAGTTGATACAAACTGTATAAAAGCAGTGTTTAGAGCAATATTACACTTGAGGAAGTAGTATCACAGTCAGTTTAGTGAGAAAAAGGAAATTAAAAAAGGAAGCCACACATATCAGTAAACCTCCAAAGCTTTAGAGAAAGTCAGGGTATTGTGAACTTTTGACCACACGTGTAATAACATATTTCTTTATATGGTTGTGATATGTCCAAAATAACCAATTAAATGACTTTAAGCTGAATTTTTGGTCAGATATAACCAGCATTCTCAACAATACTGGACTTAACAGCATAGCTAAAAAAATAAAATAAAAAAAAAAAAAATCCCAAATTTCTGATGTTTGAATCCAGATGTGAATGTTTTCTGAGTCTGCAGGTCGCATCTGCAGTTAATCCAACATGACTTGAAAGGCCAGGAATGCCAACTTTTATGAAGCTTGTAATGCACCATTTGGAGAGGAGTTACGACAGACGGGCCAAGAAACTGAGCAAAAGACGGAGCAGAGGGAGAGACCGTGATCCTGAGCAGCGTCTGTGAGCAGCATTGTCTAAAAGTTCGATGTTAAAGGGGTGATGATGTTTGTCGTCCAACGTGGCTGTCAACATTTAGAACATGCTGAAGGCGTATTAACATTACACCATCCTTATCGAAGCAGAATGAGGGAAATTTAAGACTAGAGGTTTTTTTTTTAGGACCCACAGCTCACTCTTCTTTATGTATTCAGGATGATTCACAACATACAAAAGGAAATATAACACAATATTTACACCTTTATAAACACACACACGCACACATGCACACGCATATATATATGTGCCGGATAAGCACACGAAGAAGGTTTTGTACAAACACTTCAAATTTTGTGTGAAGTTTTAATAAAACTAATGCTGGCTAAACAGCTCCCCCTTGTGGAGAAACTCGAAACTGCTCAAAGTGTTAAAAGCTCCTTGTACTTGTTAACTTCAGCTTTAAAAGGTTTATGCTGGATCATATCAGCCGAGGGACTTTCTGTCGGCTTATTTGAAGATGGTTTATATGTAAAGTGTACTAAGGATATTATGAAATATTACATTTCCTTTGAGACTTTTTCAGCTTGAGTGAAATCTGCAGCCCCCTCAGGACCCAAACTTACAAAATAGTGTCATGGATGACCACAGATCTACATTATTAGGGACTCTTCCACATTCAAAACACTCTTTTTAAAAAAAAAAAAAAAAATCTAAATGCATATGTATTTTTCATCCACTTTTAACTTTAATATTTATTTATTGAGCAGGATTGGCCCTTGTACTTTCAACAGAATCACACAGCTGAACCATCAACTGAACCACTATCACACCTGACAACGATCACACAGGTAATTTTTCTTCTGTGAAGGAACATGATTGTGTGACACTGACGGCGAAACAGGCCAAGCTTGTTTTTTTTGTAAGTAAAATGATCTAAATCTCCTTATGATTCTATGGTACTTGGAGCATAATGATAGATACATGTGTTTTATGGGTATTTTAATGGACAATTAATTAAAAAAAATCAGATTGAACCTCTTAAATATGCCAAGTGTTCTAGTAATTTTTCATTTGGGGTTTATTTTCTGCCTTTTTTTTGTCTAATGTGGAAACTAAATGTAATTTGTGCTGTAGATTTTATCTGCGTCTCTCTATATTCAGACAGGGTGTGAACTGAACTGACTCAAAGAACTAACTTTTAGTGATACAGTCTGGTTTTCATCTCCATTATCATCATATCATGTCTGTTTAAATGTTTTACTGAATAAAAATGACCTTCTCTGTCTGAACACAGATTTAAAATGTTTGTACAAGTCGAACTGTAATACTGGTGACTCAAACACACACTTTTGTTTTGAAAATACAATAGCCTCAATAGTTCTCACTCACACATTCACACACATCCCCCCAAATCCATGAGTCCTTTCGCTCAGTTCTACCCACCAAACCAGTGTTGGCAAATTGTTTTGTTGCTGATTCTCAACAAAAACAAAGCTGCAGTTTTTCATTTTTCCTCCTTGTGAGTTTAGAGACTCGTCACAGGAGAATAAGATCGCGTCAGTATCTGGTTCAGAGCCTCTAGCTGATGAGAAATGCCCCAAAAAAGCTGCTTTTCTCATCCATGTCCACAGCAGAGGCGTTGGTCACCGTGACAAACAGGCGGTCTCCGGTGCTGAGGGGGAACAGCCCCCCCTGATGGGCAGAGTGAAGGGAGAACTGGGAGCCGCGGGACCAGCAGGAGGTCCGACTCGTCTTCATCAGCAGGATGGGAACCGGGTAGGAGCTCACCTGGAGGAGGGGAATGAAGACAGGTGAGGGTCAGAGGTCACATATATACATTTGCAAATGTTAAGTTGTAAAACAGAAATGCCAATAAATTAAGAGTTTCAGCATTTTATCCATGAACTAATTAACAATTAATACTTAATCAAATCAAACATCACATGGCTCCATTCCAGGGGTGTCAAACTCATACAGACCAATATGATCGAATATGAAATGGGCTGGGCCGCTAAAATAATAACATAATAACCTATAAATGATGCCAACTTCAAACTTTTCTCTTTTTTTAGAGTGAAAGAATTTCAATTACATCATCAAAATTTGCCTATACTTTAAAAAAATGTAAAAAACGCAAAAACGCAAACCACCAGGAACAACCTGAAGGTTATGATGAAAAATAAATGCAATTTAAAACATTTTATTCCTCAGTTTATCATTATAATATAATAATATATTATTGTTATATAATATAACATTGTTGAAATTGCACTTAAGACATTTCACGTTGCTCATATAGTTAAGGTTCTTCACATTTTTGTAAAAGGATAGTTTGCAAAGGTAACATTTTCTTTTAATTATACACTGCCCAGCCAAAAAAAAAAAAAAAAAAAAAGTCACACATGTAATATTTGACGTCACCACCTTTGGTTCTGATTCCAGGACACATTCAGTAGATTTAACTGCACCAATAGTTCTGATCCTTCCATGGGTCAGTACTGCAGTGGTTCATAATGTTGGAGCTGGAACAGG